>JANVCC010000068.1:5494711-5581974 GCA_025345505.1 Todiramphus chloris collaris | reverse complement strand
GAAGAGAAGAGAAGAGAAGAGAAGAGAAGAGAAGAGAAGAGAAGAGAAGAGAAGAGAAGAGAGAAGAGAACCCAGCCTTTACATGTTAACTCTTTTCCCACTGCTTAGTGTCAAGTTATTGAACCCTTATGAAGCTTCTCCTGTCATAATCTATTTTACACTCCTTGAACAAGCCATAAAATGACTGACTGATTATACTGTTTTGTCAGTCAGCCTTTTGGGACTTAATAATTCATTTGTGTTTCTCTTCTGTTTCACAGACTCAAAGCATTGAAACTCAACATAAGATACTTCGGGTACTTGACCCAGTGAAAAAAGGTAAGCATATGTTTGTTTAATTCTTAATATACCAAGAATCCTTTTTTTTTTTTTTCCTATAATCTCAAACCTCAGTAGAGAGTATGTTTCAGAAGGTAAGTAGAGGGATCTTTGTCTGGGATTTCATTTAATCTTGGCATTTGGAAGAGCTCATTTTTCTTTAGTTTAAATTGTCTTCACATTATTACACACTGCTTTATTGATTGTCAACTATTTCATTGGAGAAAAACTCAAGCCAGGGCAAACTACGGAGAGGTGAAAAATATATTTTCTCCTATTGGCAGTAGGGTACATACATTTGTAATAATGTGCTCATTTGGTTCGGAGAAACCAGAGGAGAAAACATTTATTGAAGTCAAACAATGCAGACTAAATCCTATGGAAAATTGGGATCAAATAGAACTTTCTTATTTCAATACAAAGAAAATTAAAGTAGCAAATGTGGAGGCTAAGGAAACAGAACTGCAGGACTTGTGTCATTGCATGCACTAGGAAATCTTGGAAAGATTTAGGTGTCAAAGAGAGCAAGTAGCTCAACCTGAGTTATCTGGATACCATAGCACAAGGATAAACAGCTCTTGCCTATGTGAAAATAGAGGAGGGAAAAGCTAATTTATTACTTTGACTGCTTTTGGTGTCATTATTTTAAAGACTTTTTTTTGCAAAAGAGGAATGAAAAAGAGAACCCCTGAAAGTATTTAAGAAGCAGAGACAATCCCTTGTTGTGACACTTAAGAGGGTTTTAACTGAAAACATTGATACAGACAGAGTACTGAAAAATAATGGAATTTGTTATGCTTACTGTCAAACTTTGTGGCTTAGCAGACAGTCACAAAGCCATGGGGAACAGCCTGCTAGCAAGCATATGAAACCAAAATGTTAATCTGTCAGGAAAACAGCAAAGTAGAAATGTCCTGGATACAAAGCTGCCTGCCCTCTCCTCACAGTGCCATTATGTCAGCATTCATTGAATTTAGCCATTGTTATTTTTAGTTCTTCCAGTAAACACCTGTGAGCATTGTTACAGCATTGTGTCACTTCTTAAAATTTCTCACAGCTCATGTTTTTGCCTGAATTATGCAAAGCAAATAATACATTTCTTGCCTACACAGTTAAATAAGCCTCATGAACTATCCCAAGAATTAGAAAAAGAAAAAAAAAAAAAAAAAAGGATTCTTCTGACTGAAATAAGAGCTTTAAAATCTTTTCCAGGTGTCGTGTCAGCAAATTATACAGGACAATACTTCAACACTTATTTTCATGAGCAGAGATCTAAAATTCCTCGATGAGGACCAGATGAGAAATATTACAATAGTCATAATTATTATCTGTGTTTCAATATAAATCTGTGGGGTTTATGGATTCATAGAGAGCTATCACAGATGAGTTAGAGGAATGTGAGAAAATATTACTTATTCTCTGCCTACATTAAGGATACTGGAATTAATTCTCAGGATGATCCTTCTTCATGTGATTTTCACACTTTGAGTGATGAAAATCTAACAGTATCATACTGTAGTGGTATGTTCTTGTCATGAGTTTGTGCTTGGTTCTGAATTTGTCTCATTTTTCTCAGACACCCACCCAGAGCTATTCTGCCTTAGGAGTAATTTGGTTTTCTCTTGGAGAAGTTAACCAGGAGAAAAAAAAAAACAAACAACAACAACAAAACCACCACAAAAAATAATCCCCAACAAAGTGGCATGGCAGCTGGAAAACTAACAGATGAATATTTAGGTTGTGAAGAGTTTTGTAGGAAGGACGTGCCTGTGATAGAACTGGATTAATTGACTGGGGGAATCCTTTGGTTTCCTTAAAGTGTTTTTTAAACCTATACAAATGTAACTGGAAGGTTTCTCTGTGTTTTGCCCTCCCTACTTTATTTTGGCCAGGTGGGTTAAATATTATTAATGAAATTCAGTACCAACTGTATAAAACACCCCTTTGCTTAGAATAAAAGGAGTTTCAAAGTATTGTATCCAAGGGACATGGCTCCACATACACTACCAGAGCTGGTTCTTCTCACCCAGAGGTGAGATGCTTGCAGTGCAGCACTAAAGCCAGCTGCAGCTAACCTGGTCCACCACCAGCTGATTTTACCACTTGAGGAGATGCAGCCTTCTGCCACCAGTGACCCAGCTTGATCATTTAAATAGAATGCAGAGCTCAGTCCACCAGCTGATGAGCTGTTACAGACTTTCCTCCCAGTTTTCCAGATGCAAGACATTCTTCCATGTTTAAGGCCCTCTGAGGATGCATAAACTCAGATTCTTCACCAGCTAGAGAGATAAAACTAAGAAGCTGGAGATCCATGTCTTGAGAAAGAAGAGACATGAGCCACCCACAGTGTGGAGGGAGAGATGAAATTAAAAGTGACTTCTCCTCTGCCAGTCTCTAATTCTGGGCACAAATCATTACAGCTGTAGTTGGCTTCTGTGGGACAAGTGGTTCGGTTAAGTACAGTTTAAATACAGTACAGTTGAGTACATGTAAATGTTATGACTGATGAGTGCTTGCCTACCAAAGAGGAGAGTAATGAAGAGTGCTTTTTTAAGGATTTTTCATTCTTGGATGACTTTAAGGCACTTTCTTCCCAGCTGCAGCTGTTTGTTCCCAGCTATCGTGTACCATACCCAAGGGTAAGAATGTTACAGATCATGTTGCTCTTGACTTTTCCTGGAATTGAGGTTGCTGAGGGGAAGGGGAAAAAACCAAAAAGCAAAACCGAAACACCAACTCCTGGCCCTTAACATTTTGTTACTGTTTTTATTACATGAGTGCTGGCACTGCTCATGCCCCAGGGCACCTTGTTCCAACCCAGGCACCCTGCAGTGAGCACTAGCAGCTGAGCAGCTCATGAACACATATTGCCTGCCAAGATCAGTCAGGTGGCACCAGCACTTCTCTCCCTCTCCCACCCATGTTGCTTCAACAGAGCAGCACGTTTACCAAAACAAAATTATCTGTTGCTTCTTGATTTAGAGTGAAAGAGTTTCAATGAGAGTTACCTAGAGCATCATCTTCCCAAAATAGCCTTTATTAGGCAATAGATGATGAAGCAGGGGTGGGCATGTGAGTTGGAATCTGCTGAATGTGAACAAAGTGTTAATCTCCACAAATAGTCATCTGAGCAAATGGCTTGATGTCCAGTGGTGTTTCTTTACTGTGACTCTACTTACAGTAAGTAACTGTATCAGCCTCAGACAGTTATTGAGTCTGAAATGCCCGAGACAAAATTTGGATGTTTCATTGTGTTATGTTTTTTAAGAGATTTGATATGCACTTTCAATATTTTTCTTTTTTTCTACTTTTTACAGTAAAATTGCCAATTACAGCCTCTGCCAAACAAGTAGGAGAGGATTTCAGGTAGGATACTACTGTATTTTCCAGGTTTCTAGCATTTTTCACAAAGCAGGAATGAGAGAATGATCCCAGCCTAATTTCTGTACAGATCCATTCTCCTCCTTTTATTGTTTCTCTGACATTGTGCTTCGTTGTTTTTCATTCATAAATCAGACAGCTGTCCTTGGCCATTTCATCCTGTGGTTGACCCTGCAGTGGAAGGTGATATTAGAGAAGCAGAAAATCCTCTTTCCTCCATCTTATCTGGAGCACCAGACCTTCTGCTTCAGCACATAGCTAAGGCTCCTTTCCACAGCTTTTCTGGACTCACTGGCACACAGGCTACTGATGTGGTGCTTCTCTGGAGGCAGGGATGATTGCTGCTGCCTTGGGAGGGAGGGAGGGAGAAAATAGGGCCATGCAGCCACTAAAAAGCAAGGCAGAGGTGAGAAAATAAATGCCAAGCCAGGCTAGGTGGCACAGACAGTCCAAACCAGACATTTACTAGTTTAGAATGGTTGGATATCTTAAAATCACAATATTGTCTTGGTGCTGGTGCATAGCTCATTGCTAGCACATTCCCTTCTCTTCTAGGTTGTGGTGCTTTGGTGATGAACAACGTAGGCTGCACACACTGATGGGTGTACAAGGCTCCGTGGCAGTAACACTGACAATCACTGTTGTTTACTTTCATAAGTATCCACCTACTGGTATCATAAAATGTTCTGTGTCTTGCCGAGGGTACATGTGGCTGTTGTTGGGTAACAGAGCAAAGCAGAGTTAGCTAGCTAGCTGGATTGCAGCAGATCCTGCCACAAATACCTTTGGAAATAATAGATACTAATTTGTTCACACTAAGTGATTTCAAGAACTCCAGCATTGCACCTTACAGCTCAGACTTGAAAATTTGAGGCTTTCCCCTGATGAAAGAGGAAAGAAATGTCTTTGGTGTCTGTCTTTACTCCTGTGATGGTAATGTAACTCTCTGCCTCTTCCATGATGGGTACTTCTGGCTGACTCAGAAGGATTAGTGGCTACATGATATTGGCAATAGTGTCTTTAAGATGCTACAGTGGCATTGTGGTTCTTTGTAGCTTGAAATACAATAAATTACTTCTTTTCTTTTTTCTTTTTTTTTTTTTTCCTCATATGACTCATAGGAAATGCTTCAATACTAAAGTAGCAGGAATTTTACCTGTAAGAACTTTCTACACTGCATGATTATCTTTATGTATATCTTGTTATGAATTTGTGTGGAGATAAAATATTTTCTGGCCTGACCTTTGTGTGTTTTAGCTCTAAGAGTCTCACCCATGATGCTAAAGGCAATAATGAAAAGCCATCTGTGCCACAGGAGGCAGGAAAAAGTGTGTGCCATGATACCATCCTATCCACAAGAGAAAATTTCCATTCATCCAGCTTTAATCTGGTCTCCCAGAAGATGAAGAAACAAAATGGCCAAAGTGTCTCCAAGTCTTCAGAGAAGACATTTCAATATCTAAAAGGTTTCTCTGTTATTTTTCTATTTTAAATACACCAAAGAATAGGATTCAGTTGTTTGGTGGGTTTTTTTGTCTAACTGTGTCGAGGTACTGAAAAACATGAGATGTATGATTGAAGTACATTAGCAGTGCTGGAAAACTCCTAGTGTTCATCAGCAGCTGATATACTGTGGCACGTACCAGAACTGGTGTCATGGAGCTTCCCAGCTGAGACACCACAAATCCAGAAGCTCATTAACCACTTTGTGAACAGCTCAGGGAAAAGAGCTTGGAAGTGATCAACCTAATGGCAAAGGATAATGCCTCTGGCCCTGCACTATCCTTTATTACTGGTGGGAGAGGCTCTATCCATTGGTTCATTGCTTTATGTATGTATCAGCACATCATAAAGGGATGTACGGTCTGATTCATTGAAATGTTGGAATTAGCCTTTCTGGGAGGGGTCAATAGAATATCATATCACTGGAGCATTAAAACCAGATCCTGTGCCTATGGCTGAAGTTTCCACATTTTAGTGATGGATTTTGAATCATGCTGTGGGTCTCCTTCAGCAAAATAAATGTTTATGCTGTAATACCATCGTTTCTTTTGAAGGAAACCAAAGCCATGTACTTTTTTAGTAAGTAGTAAATCCATAGTAGTTTATTTTTTCCTTCTTTTTGGCTCAGGTCGTGATTGTAGTGCAAAGAGCAATTCAAAAAAGGAAGAAAGGAAAATGAAGGAGAGGCTCCCATCAAAAAGCACAAGGCCCAAGAAAACCAGGACAGCAAGCCAAGATGTAAATTTTGGGAAGAGTAAATCCTGCCAGGCACAAGACACTGTGCCGTTATTGCCTGAAGCAAAGACCAGACAACCTGCTGCAAAATATCAGGGTGTATTTTGGAGCCTCAGTTCTTCAGCCAGTGGAGGCACATGAAAGTGTCCTGTATCTGGTTTGCTTAAACAATTTCCAAGACAATGGTTATCAATTATGACTCTACCAGCAAGGGAGTAAACACCTGCAGAAGTCAAAATTATTCTTGCTCTTTTTTTTTTCTGAAAAATAGTTCACATACATTGGCTAATGTACAAATGAAGTTTCTCTCACCACATGGAAGTAGTATCCCAAATTCTAAACACGCTTAGTAGGGTGTCTCTCCTGATTATAAAGTATCTTTTGTCATAAACAATATATACTGGCTTTGAGAGGCAGATTCCACTTCTAGAAAGCTTTGTGAAGAGCTAAGTCCCCCACACTTCTTTTTTTTCCTTTTTTTTTTTTCTTCTTCACTCTTTTTGGAAGTTTCCATGAGATCCTCAAGGAGAGGGATTATTCACTGAGCATCTGAATCCACGATTTCTTGATCATAGTAGAGAAACTGGAGAATCATAAGCCATGAAAGTCATTCCCTCCTTTCATCAACAAACCAAATACATGTTGCCCTCAAAAACATTTGACATAAAAACTCTAGACAAATAGCCTGTGGAACTCTTTATTAAAGGATGTCATGCATGCAAAAAACATACCTGGATTCAGATGGACATGTGCCTCATAGACAGACCACTGTGAGTTTTTGAATAGACACATACAGCTTGGGAAATCTCAGCTACAAAGAGTGAGAATCTAGGAGAGTGCTTGGGAAAAGTATTGGATATGTTTGTTCTCTTCCAGCTCTCCTCTGGGCAGCCATGCACAGTCACCTTAAAGGCAGGGTGCTGTGATAGATGACAGCACCTTGGCCTAAACCAGTACGATCATTCATGTGTTCTTACATACCTTAGTAATGGTTTGCATTTGCTTAATGTGTGCAATCCTGTTCAGACATTTTGGAGAAGAGATTAAAAATACATTGCTTAAGACAGGTACTGAGTTTTGTCTCCTTTTCATTTCTTAGAATTTAGGATTGCCTAGTAATCAAGTCAGTGGGCTTCTTCTCTCTACCACACGCTCCACTTTAAACCCTACATTGGAACCTAATGCTGCAAAATTGGGACCATCAAGTTTTGAGCATTGGAGAGGGGCTGAGCTAGAATAGCTAGTAATAAATAAAACCTGAATTATTTGTATCTTCAAGAAGAAAGAATTGGCAAAATACTTAAAATACATCACTGGAAGGAATTATCCCATACAGCAAACTGTATAAGAAATGAGGAAAAAGTCACACCATGACAAATGCAGTAATAAAGACAAAAAATATAGGCACAGGTCATCATTACAAGGCCTCCTAGAGATGTAAGTGGGTCAGCTTTCTATCAGGGCTAGAACTAGATGCAAGTACGGTGAAGAAGGGTGCTTTCCAAGCTAAAGGCTGCAGCCAGCTGGGCATCAGTCCTTGGGAATGAGTTCTGGGAGCCTCACATCTGATACCCTGTGGGATTAAGGTTCAGTCTCATGGAATCCTAAACGCAGCACACGTGCAGACAGAACAAAGCCATTTAGCTTTGTGCTGCCTGAGAGTCTGGCTCTTGGGTTGCCAGCAACACCCATGTGACAGGAAGAAAAGCATAGAGTTGGTTTTGTTCCACCAAGATTTATTTATTTATAGTTGTCAGCAGATTGCAGAGACAAAAAAAAACCCAAACCAGTCATTTAATGACTTTTCCTGAATAAAAGTAATTTCTAAACTATAAACTCTCTTCTCACAAGTCTAAGGACTCCCACAGGGATTCCTCAGGTCTGGTACAAGGAGGCAGTACTAGCTGTAGCTGAGAGGGTTTTTGAGTAACTAGAGAGAACAGAGTTCTGCTGTAGAGAATCCCTCAGGAATGAGGATCAGGGTCATGACTAAGCTCTGGGAAGCAAGGCTGGAAGTTTACTTTTAAAACAGCAGGTTAAAATAAGCAAAACACTTTTGATCAAAAGTAAGTCCCAGCTCATCCCATGCTTTACTTGTGATTGCTAATATTACTAGAACTGCTGACAGTGTTGCTGTGTGTGCTTTAAAACTGCATGAAGAGCGTGCACGGGAGTGCTCTGCACAAGAGCTGGAGAGCAGTTCATTCCCCTGCAAAGCCATGTGAGTATCTCAGTTAACACACACAAGAAATGACACTTCTATTTCAGGAAACAATTCCAGGAAGAAACAACTGCACAGGAATTCAGTGGAAGTTGGCCACTATGACGTGCTCTCCTTTCCCACTCACAGACATCAGGCCTCAGCAGCCCAAACACTCCACCCAATCTCTCCTACCTCCAGGCACAGATACCTAGAAGCCCTGCTCTCCTTCTCCTCTCCCTTCACGTTCTTTCTCCATGAGACATGTTGATGATCATGCCCCTGCTTACACCACCCCATCACACTTACCCTCCCCATCACACTTATCCTCCCCATCACACTTATCCTCCCCAACAGTTCCATCATCAGATAGACTTTGAGCATCTGAAGCCAAAGGGGCAGCCAGGATACACCTATAAGATGTGTGACCATATGTCACAGTCATGAAAGCTGAGGCACAGGAGACGGGAAGAGGATCAGCCACCTAGCTAGGAAGTGGCTCGAGGAAGTGCTGTGGCATGATGGAGCAGACCCAGTGTGGCAGTCATTCTGATTGCCCCAGCAAACAGGACCCCAGTGTGAAGCGAGGATGTTTGTGAAGGAGCTGCTTGTGACTCCTGCCTCTGGCAGGACCTCACCTCTGTTGCTGAGGTCAGCTAAGGAGCTGGTTGATCACCAGAGCCAAGTCATGCACCCTTTTCCTCAGGAGAACTCTCTCCTGAGTTCTCTCACCATAACACCTGCTCAAGCCATCTGTTATCTGAACCATCTCAATCCAGATCCTTGTCCTTTTCAATGCTAAAATTATCCCATGTACACAGGCCAGATAGGAAGGCACCTCCTGGCCACCACCTGCCCACTGAGCTTCTCTTAGGGCTTCCTCCCATGTTTCCTCTCACCTCTCTTACGCTCTTGAATATGAGTGCCAATATTACAGTCTCACAAGCTATGAACCATCTGGAGGTTTCCAGAACATGTCTAAATGTGGAATTACTAGGTGGGACTTTATGAGCAGCTTCATGGCTAGGTGTCCCACACGTATCACCCCCCAGCAATACACACTTGTCAAACAGACCCACCCAGCAAGGCTGCTTACACGACAGGATGAATGGTTCTCAGTCTGGCCAGGAGAAGCATAGGAAGGGGATACCTCCACCTCCGTGACATATAAAAGCAATTAAAAATTATCCTAGTTGCACATGCTTACTAGAGAGGTTGACAGAGAATTAATTCCTATCAGGAAGCAGTGTTCAAAGTGCAAGAAGGGCAAAATAACTGGGGTTGGCACCAGGACAGGCAGTCACCTCTACAGAAGCATCCAAACCAAACAAACTCATCTCAGCCCCCATGGACACCCAAGCCACGCTAATAGCACAGCTTCCCTGGGTGAGCTTAACCCAGTCAGTTATTCACATCAGTTAGGACAGCTGGGAAAAGAAAGCACAAATCTGCCCTCGTCTCGGACGGCGGTGGCTGCTCTCAGCTTGTTTGCGTGCTCATGTGTAGATGACGCAGTATCTGGGAGGAGGAGCGTTGCAGCAGGCTCCCATGGCCCTCAGAAGTGAAACAGAAAGCAAAGGCACAACTTCAACACAACAGGGGCTGTGGTGTCAGAGCCCAGCTAGCACAGGACCTGGCAGCAGCTACAGAGCAGCTCAGCTCACCAGGCTGGCACCTCAGCCCGCTCCAGCGCAGCTCAGCTGGCACCTCGGCCCTCTCCAGCACGTTTCAGCTCTGCACCCAGGCAGATGGGCAGACCGTAAGTATCCTCCTCTGGGCCCCCCATATTTTCAATGCTGCTGGCATCAGGGGAAGCTGCCAGAAGCATTCCAGCAGGGTGCAGATGTCTGGGAGGGAGCAGGTCCTTCCCCAGAGGTGGCACATTTTCAGGGCAGTTCCTCCCCAGCCTGGTCCATGTGCCATCGGCTGGTTTCTGTTTGCACGCAATCCTTAGCTTCTCGGTGGCTTTTCTTCACCTGGGGTTTTCACACAGCTGATCCTGTCTGAGGGGAAAAGAGGGATCCTGGGGGGGAGTGGGTGGCTTGAAGGGAAGGTGCCAAGTCCAAAGCTACCTTCCTTTCCCACCGCTCTGGCAAAGCATTACTCCCTTCAGCAGCTGAGGAGGGGGGATGCAGGAAAGCCCAGTCTTCTGGAGGGCTCTTCAGTGCAAGAGGAAATGCCCAGTGGCTCCAAAGAGATGTTCATCCCTGCACAGAGGCCAGATCCCGTGCTGGAGTTGCATGCCCTGGCCTCCCCATCCCACTGCCTCTGCCCAGGCACTGGGGCAGCAGCTGGCTGAGGGGAGGGCACAGCCCCAGGCGAGGAAGGTGCTCCAGCCAGCAGAAGGGAGGGCCATGCAGTTCTGGCTGCATAGAAGGTCCCTCTGAACCCCATCTTGCACACAGACACCCCAGGGAGCTCCCAAGATGTGCACATGGAGCCTCTCTCTCCCTAGAAGACTGAGACACAGAGCTCTCACGTGGTGAAGTCCACTGCTTCCAGCAATACAAGCCCAGAAACAAGGGGGCTGAAGCCAGGCTGAGGCTCCCTGTGCCATGCTTGGGTTTCTCTTTCTTGCACCTCCAAGGCAGAGCAGCAGACTCTCCTGCCCAAAGGCACAGGTGCCTACTCAGAGGAGAAGTGCCAACTGCAGATGGTTGGGAAAAGCCCCAGCTGGACACTGGGTGACAACTCTTTCCTGTTTATCCCCTGCTTCACAGCCAGGCTGCCTCCAAATCAACGACAGGGTTGAGCTGCAAAAGTCACGAATGCCGTATCTGCGACGGTGCTGGTGGCAGGTCACAGCTTTCATTGCCAAACCTCCAGTCCAGCCACGTGCTCTTTGCCCCAGTTGGCACATGGCACCCACACTGGGCATGCTTCTGTCCTTGCCACAGGCACAGGGATTTCCCCACTGGGCTGGGGAGGCAGCAGGAGGATGAGAGGCAAATCCGCCCACAGTTTGGCAGTAGACCAGAGGCATTGTTGGGAGAAGAAAATAGGTTCTTATAGACATGAACCTCAAAGCAGAGAGGGCAGATACCATGGGATTTCCCCATGCTCTCATACACACAGAGATCACAGAGCAGCACAGGGTCTCTGAGGTGGCTCTCCTCCACCCTTACCATGTTTCCATTAATTCCTGATAGGAATTAATTCTCTGTCAACCTCTCTAGTAAGCATGTGCAACTAGGATAATTTTTAATTGCTTTTATATGTCACGGAGGTGGAGGTAGTGTTTGCTTATGGAAACTGCAAGGCAGGATGATAGGGAGAATGGTGGGCAGGTGTGATCCCTTGCAGGACAGAGAGAGAAGGAGCAGCACTGCCTGGTGAGAAAGACAAACAAAGAGCTAATACCAGGGGCACAATGAACTATGATGAAATTACATGAGTGTGAGGTCTCATTCTGCAGCATGCTCTTGGCCTGAGCCCATTTTCCCAGTCATTTGTGTCTTCATTCTAGATTCAGAACAACGGGCATCCTCCATGTGACTTTCCAGTCTCTCCAGAAGCCTGTTGTGAAGAAGGCCTCTAAGGGAAGCTACAAGAAGAAGTGAGGTATTGACAAGGGAAAGGGAACTGGTCAGTATCTGGATGCTGTGACCCCGCTTTCCATACTCTGTGTGTGCTCCTCCTGGCTATGACTGTGTCAAGGAGAAGTTTGGGACAGAGGAGCTTTATGCCTGTGCACATGAAACATAGGTGCCCTACTCCCAAGTCTCCAGGGAGACAGAGTGGGGAGAGCTGATGAAAGGTCTCTAGTCACCAGCACTGCAGCCACACACCAAGTACAGATTGAGTAGGGTCTCTTCTGGCACTCTAAAAGCCCACAAGTAGCCGTGGCGTGCTGGCCTGTGACATCCAGGACATCAAGATGATCTACAACTGGGTCATGAGCAGATGGGAGGCCACAGGACTGATACTATGAACTTCTTATGGGAAATGGGTAAATGATTCACAGGAGGTAATGTTTGGCAAAAGCAGGAAAGGGTTATTTGCAGAGCTTCAAGCCAGAGGCTGAGCTTGAAGCTAAGGTCTCTGAGCTCCTTGCCCTGCATTTGTGCCTCTGTGCAGCCCCGGGTGGCCAGTGCCGTGATGCCGCATAGCTCTGCAGCCAGTGCTACCCTCTCCTGATACCACCTTCCTGTTTTTCAGTGTGAAGCAGAAGCCTGCAAGAAGGCACTGGGAACAGCCGACATTTCTGGGAGAAGAGCAAGGAGTTAGGTTTGCCAGGCTGAGAGAGGAGCGAGGCGGATGGCAATCGCAGGCACCCATCCGTAGCACCCATCTCCCCAAGCCTCAGAGGAGCGCGACTGGCTGCAGGTGGGTCCAGGGTGCCTCTTCATGGTGGACAACTGCCTGTTCTCATGGGGCATCGGTCTCAGGCAGCTGTGACGCAGACTTAGTGCTGTGCCCAGAAATACAAGGGCCTCAGGGGCATGTGGATGCTGGAAAGAAGTGGCATCAGTGGCATGGGGTGTGCCAGACCTGTGGGGGCCATGGGGAGCAGAGGCAGAGGGAGCCCTGCACTTCAGACCTTGTCATACTTGCATTTTACTCAGTAGTCTAAAGATCACAAGGGATGTCATGGTCTGACCAGAACTCAAAGAAAAGCATTTTCCCCGAACAGCTCTTAACCCTGTCCTTACCAGACAGCAGCATTTTGCTGCCCTCTCATCACTGCAGTTTGCTGACAAACACCTTTCTTGTCCATCATGAGACTGTGGTACAAAGGGCATGTGTGGAGCTAAGGCAGTCAGTACTGTCCTCCCAGTGCTGGTCCACACACACAACATGATTAAGCCATCTTTGTTGTGACCAAAAATGCAGCCCCTCAACCCAGTAAAACATGTACAGCACAGTCAGAGGCAGGACTGAGATGCTCCTGGCTCTACTTGCAAGGGGAGTCCTAGGATGTGACGTACACATGCTGAGCCTTGGGAAGGGAGCCATAACATACAACAACCAAAGGGTACCCCCCCCCCCCCCTTTATGTTTTGCAGCAGGCACCCCCACAGCAGGCTTTACCTGAAAGTAAAAGTACCTCCAGAGAAAGCACCTGGGCACCAGGATGGGTCTGCTGCAACAGAGGTGCACCGGGCACCTGCTCTGTGCGCTGACCCTCCTCGAGGCTGCTGGGATCCTGGCCTTGATGCTCTACGCGCTGCTCTGGGAAGCTGGGAACCTGGTGGACCTCCCTGACAAACGCATTGGCTTTTACAACTTCTGCCTTTGGAATAAAACAGCTGGGGAGCTGCAGTGCCTGAAGTACCAGCATCTGCAGATGATGGGCATCAGCCTACCAGTAATGGTGCTAGCCAGGGTTTGTGTGTATGCCTGCCTGGTCTTCAGCTTCTTCTACCCCATTTTTGTTGCACATGTGAAATGCACACAGGAGGAAAAAGGCTGGAAGATGATCCTCATCATACTCATCATCAAGATGATAATCCTCTCTGGAGGCCTGGGTATGTTTCTTTTACAAACTTCACAGTGGATTCAACTCTCTGATTTAACTGGGGGCTTCCTGGCACTGCTTGGTACTCAGGCTCTGCTACTGCTCCAGATTCTCACTGCTACTATGTACTGCAGCTGGGCCAAGCACACATCTCCACGTCAAAGCCCTTTTACTGAAAAGGTCCTGTCCACTGATATTTGACAGCGAAGAAGGTGCAAAAGCTACGGCTAACCTGATTTAAAACAGTATTCACACTACAGCTTTAGTCACTAGCAGAAATTTGATCCTTAGTCCAAAGGTCTAGTCCAGCCTAAATGGTCTCAGTCCAGCCATTCTGTAACACACATCTGTGTGCAGCACTCCTGCAGTGAGCAGGCAGCAGATACAGAACACCCACAGCACGGCATGGAAGGCTCCTGGGAACACCAGTGTGCAACACACCACTCAGTCTGGGGCACAGCACTGAAGCGGCAGCATCTCTGGCCCTCACACAGAGGGCAGTGAAGGGGATAGACCAGAACCAGCTCCCTTCATCACCCCCTTCCCACTCTGTCAGCACAGTGGACACAGCCCTCTGGCCATGCCTAGCCTAACTATAGGCAGGCAGAGAAGCAAACAGGCTTCCTGTCTTGAAGTTGCCCAATGAGATTCTGCTCCTTCTCCATCTTCTGCACTAACCAGGGACACCTTCAAGGCAACTGTGACTCGAGGAGCTGTGGTGTCATGCTGCCATCACAGCAGTGGCAGCCCCAGAGGTGCACTGGAAATACTCTTCAGTAGGAACACCTGTACTTCACCTGCTAGAAAAATATCTGCAGCCCACTAGGGTAAAGTGGCCCACATCCAACCCCAGCGGCAGCAGAGCACCTGGAAGATCAGCCTGACAACTTGCTGAACACTGAACTCAGCTTTAATAAGGAAGATTTCCAGGAGGAAGCAGAGGATTTTGGTGCAGAGCCCCAGGTTTGTCCCCACTGATATTACGGGGCTGAGCCCAGCACTCCAGCAGCCTTTGAGACTGTGCAAGGGCAGCTCACCACAGAGCTAGTTGAGACCAACACACGTCCCACATAAGGGCATGCTCAGGGAGCAGGGCCAGGGCTGCCAAAGGCTGAGTGCAATGCCTTGGCTGGGCCATCACAGCCAGAGCACTGGATGGGGTCTCTGCCATGGTAGGGCACAGGACTGCTCCATGCCATGCCTGTAACCTTGCACAGAAGCACCTGCTTTTCCTCCCATCCCCTTCATGCTCATGAGGGTCTGTTTTATCTCCTGATGCAGTCTTAGTAGAGATGTGGCTGGTGATGCTGGTTTGACAGATTTCTTTATTTCAATAAAGGTTCTCGCATGTGCCTCAGCCTCATGTGGTTTGTTCATCTCCCCTTTGGACCAGGAAGAGGACACTGAGCCATCCTCATCCCTTCCTAGACCCCCCATGCACACTGCCATGGGGTCAGCTCCCTCAGGATGGTCCCTGCCCTTGCCAGTCTGCTCTTTCTCTGCTATAAGAGGCCTGCCTAAGCCTGAAGGCAAATTCAGTGTCGGGCCCAATGGGGACAGCCTGCCAGGCCCCACTGCAGGTGTCACAGGGGAACCACAAGGACAAGGGAGCCCCAAGGCTGAACCATGACTTATCTGGCTCTGCAGAGCCAGCAAAGGCCTTTCAGGGTCAGCAATTCCTTGCTTCCCTCCACTTCCAACACTGACCCACAAAGGGGAGACTCACAGAAACCCAAAAGTCTTCTTTATTCTGCCCGTGCTCTGAGATGCCAAAGAGGTATTAACACAACCTACCCTGAAGCCAAATCCCACTGAACCCACTATACACTGGGAGAAGTGAGTGCCCCCTGCCTTTTCTCCCATGGCCTTCAAGGGCCTCCTACAGCTCCACAGGACACCAACACGGCAGGTACACAGCCCACTGCATACCCTCCTCCCGCCATCCTCAGTGCTACGGGCCGGGGCACGCTCCCCACCGTCCCCTTGGCTCCTGGGGACCCGCAGAGGAGGCAACATCAGCTGAAAAAGATCTCCCTGACGTATTTCAGAGCATCGTCCTCAGAGTCCTCCCAGCCTGTGCTCTCTGTGGGGGCGCCAGAGTCAGGAGGGGATGGGAGCGCTGGACTGCAGCCACTGCCTCCCTTCGCGCTGGCTCTGCTTCCAGGAGCTTGGTCTGGTGTTGGCTGGAGCTCCTGTTCCTCTTCACTCCCGGAGGGGGCCTTCTGCTCACCTTCCTGGCACTGCAGATTCTGACCGAGGAAAACACAACCAGACCCGTCTGTGCGCGACTACCCGCCGGGAGCAGCCCGAAGAGCGGGGAGGGGCTGCCCACCATGCCCGCGGAACCCCCCTTCCCAGCCCCCAGCTGCACGGCGAAGGCTGTTTTTGTCCGGCAGCGGCCGGAGAAGCAAAGCACCCGCGCCGACTGCAGCAGCCTGCGGGAAGAGAAGGAGGGGTGCGGGAAACCCGGGCGGTGCTCGGCAGCGACCCCAGACCCGCCTCCCGGAGCCGAGGGCGGCAGCGCCCCCTGCCCGCGCCCCGGAGACCCTCCCGCCCGCCCCACAGCGCTCAGGTAGGCCCAGGGCCGCGTCCCCAACGCCGGGGACCCGGGCTCACCTCGGCCAGGACCGCCAGGGCCACGTCCACTAGCTCCGCCTCGTTCATGCAGTAGACCACCGCCGCCGCCGCCCTGGGCACCGTGCGAGGAGACACTTAGCGTGGGCACGGCCCTGCCTCGCCCGCCCGCCGCGCCCTCGCCGCTCCCCAAACCCCAGCGGCGCTAACCTGGGTCCCGCCGCTGCTTGCTCCTTCCGCCGCCGCCGGCATGGGCCCTTCGGGGGCGCCACCGCCCGCTGCTCCCCCGCCGCCCCCATCCAGGCCGGGAGGAACCGCCGCCGCTCACCCGCCGCCATCCCCGGCCGCTGCCGCCCCCTCCCGGAGCGGGCTGCCCAGCGCTGCCGCCAGCGGTGTCCGCGCAGCACGGCAGGCACCCCGCGGGCGGCTTCCTGCCGGTACTCCGAGCCTTCTCACCCGCTGCACTGAGCGCAAGCGAGCAGCGGAACGACCCCAGCCCCCCCAGAAACCTCCAGTCGCGACAGAACCCAGTGTTTGATCCGTCGGGGAGGGAGGGAGGGAGGCAGGCAATGCAGCGGCAGCCAGCCAGGGAGGCCGGCACCCCGCCACGCTCCACGGATAGATGAGAGGCACCAGGTGAGGCCCGTCCCAGCCTCGCTGATGCTGCCCTTTGGAGGCACAAACCTCTGCTGTGAGCTGGCAGTTTCACTCTGTGCAGCTAAACCTCCTGCCTGCTTCAATGAGCTTTTCGCTGAAGTCTGACCTCGGCTGCAAGTGCAGTCTTCCTGGGGCTACATGAAACAGAACTGCAGGCTGTATCCGACACCTCAGACCACGGACAGCGAGGAAGCAGCGCCGGGAACGGTAAACTCCGTGACCGGAGAGCGTTTTTCCCTTCTTTTTTTGAGGTGGACAGGGGGGTCCCTGTCTCAGGGAAGCCCGAGAGAGGTAGGAGAGTTCTAGAGGGCTCAGCCTTTCTCACGGGAGAGGCCGAGAGGGTGGCGTGGCTCACAACAGAGCTGACCACCATACCATGGCAAATTTAAACACGGTGAAACTGGCAGTGCCACTCAGCCCACGGACAGCGAGAAAGAGGCCTTCTCGCTTCTTGGCACGCAAGGGCACAAGAGGGATAAAGCTGCAGAGCATAAGCTGTGCAGGGTGTGTGGCAGAGCAGAAGTGTAGGGCTGCAAGTGAAGGGATCCCGAGCGGGAGGAATCAACTAAAAGCTCTTTTTTTTTTGCTCAAGGAGGGATGGTGGTTACTCAGAGGAGGAAGACTGCTCCCAGCACCCACCCAAAGGGAAACTGGTATACAAATCACAGGCTGTGAGGAAATCCACAGCCTTGCACTGGCAGCAGTGCTGACCGTGGCTGCGTGCCATGACCTGCTCAGCCAGGTGGTCCAGCTCCAAGATGAAGTGATGGAGCTCAGGGAAGAGGTGAGTAGATTGAGAAATATCAGAGAGAGTGAGAAGGAGATTGACTATTTCCACAATCTCATTTCTACAGTAACGGAACAGCAGGTAACTCATGATGGAACAGAGGATTCTTTAGTTGGGGATGTGAATCCTAGCGGAGCAGAGGATTCCATAGCCTCTCACTACCCAGCCCCTCAGCATTCCTGTTGTAACCCACCTGAGCAGGGTCAATGGCAGCAGGTCTCTAATAAACGAAACAAATGGAATAAAAAGAGCAAGAGTGTTCCTTTACTAACTACATCACTTACAGTGCCCTTGTTAAACAGGTATGGAGCTCTGCGAGAGGAACCGGTGAAGAGCAAGGTTGAGAGCTCACAAAAACCAGCTGAGCCAACAAGATCAGCTCTCCCCCAGCCAACCATCAAAACTGACCCTAATAAGAGAAAATGAAATGTCACTGTTTTGGGTGATTCCCTACTGAGGGGAGTAGAGGGCCCAATGTGCAGGCCCGACCCACTTCACAGAGAGGTCTGCTGTCTCCCTGGTGCCCATGTGAAGGATGTTGCAGGTAAACTTCCCTCCCTTGTGAATCCCTCAGACTATTACCCACTTCTGGTCTTTCAGGTGGGAAGCGGCGACATAGCAAAAAGAGGCTCACAATCAATTACAAGAGATTTCAGGGCCTTGGGACAGCTGGTGAAGAGATGAGGAGCTCAAGTTGTGTTCTCCTCCTTCCCTCTGACATTGTCTATGGAAGAAGGAATATATAGGAAGAGCCAACAGGTCAATTCATGGCTCCGGGACTGGTGTCACCAACAGGATTTTGGTCGATCATGGCCTAGTATACAAGGCATTGGAGCTGCGAGCACCTCATGGGATGCACTTGTCCCAGAAGGGGAAAAGGATTCTGGGTCAGGAGTTGGCAGGGCTCATTGATAGGGCTTTAAACTAGATCTGAAGGGGGAGGGGGTCGGTAATCTCACTTTTTCAACTACTTGTGATGAACAATGGGGCAGAACATCAGGGGTTAAGGAATGGAATCCAAATAAGGGCTCTATATTGGGTATTGGAATGCATGGAGCTCTCCCTGGGGGGCAATGAGGAGCAGGTTGAAAGTTTGTGGATTAGGATTAAGGGGGAGACTAGTACGGGAGACATTGTAGTAGGTGTTTGCTACAGGCCACCTGGTCAGGATGAGGAAACTGATGAGGCCTTCTATAGGCAGCTGGAAGTAGCCTCAAAATCACAGGCTCTGGTTTGTCATGGGGGACTTAATTACCCTGATACTTGCTGGGAAAGCCACACAGCCAGGCATGCGCAGCCCAGTAGGTTCCTCCAGAGCATTGATGCTAACTTCCTAACGCAGGGGGTGGAGGAGCTGACGAGGAGGGGAGTGCTGCTGGACCTTGTACTGACAAAGAGGGACTGGTTGAGGATGTGAAGGTGGGAGGTACCCTTGGCTGCAGTGGCCATGCAATGGTGGAGTTCAGAATTACGGGCAGTAGGCACAGGGGCACAAGCAGGATCATTACCCTGGACTGCAGAAAGGCCAACCTTGGCCTCCTCAGGGAACTGCTTGGAAAAGTCCCATTGAGACCCTTACAAGGTAAGGGGGCCCAAGCAAGCTGGCTAATATTCAAGCACCATTTACTCCAGGCTTAAGATCAGTGCATCCCAAAGAGTAGGACATCAAGAGAGTTAGGAAGGAGGCCTGCATGGCCGAGCAGGGAGCTACTACATAAGCAGAAGGAATTATACAGAACATGGAAGGAGGGGAAGGCCACTTGGGAAGAATACAGGGAGGTTGTCAGAGGATGCAGGGATGCAACAAGGAAAGCTAAGGCCTCTCTAGAACTAAACCTGGCGAGGGAGGTCAAGGACAAGAAAAGCTTTTTCAAGTATGTTGGAGGTAAAAGGAAGTCTGGAGGAAATGTGGGCCCGCTGCTGACTGAAGTGGGTGCCCTGGTGACTGAGGACAGAGAGAAGGCTGAATTACTGAATGCCACCTTCACCTTGGTCTTTACTACTCAGGCCAGCTACCGGGAGTCTCAGGCCTTCAAGACCACAGAGGAGATGTGAAGGGAGGAAGTTTCTACCTCTGTCAAAGAGGCTTGGGTTAGAAAGCAGTTGAACAAACTGGACATCCACAAGCCCATGGGCCCCGATGGGATATACCTGTGAGTGATGAGGGAGATGGCTGAGGTCATTGCTAGGCTGCTCTCCATAATCTTTGAGAGGTCCTGGAGATCAGGAGAGGTGCCTGAGGACTGGAGGAAGGCCAATATCATCCCAATCTTCAAAAAGGGCAAAAAGGTGGACCCGGGTAACTATAGGCTGGTCAGCCTCACCTCCATCCCCAGAAAGGTGATGGAACAGCTTGTTCTTGCCACCATCTCAAAGAACATGGAGGAAAGGAGGCTTATCACGAGTAGTCAACAGGGATTCCATAAGGGGAAATCATGTTTGACTAATCTGATAGCCTTTTATGATGGCACAAGTACTTGGATAGATGAGGGGAGGGCAGTGGATGTGGTATTTCTTGACTTCAGCAAGGCTTTTGATACTGTCTCCCACGGTATCCTCACAGCCAAGCTTAAGAAGGGTGGACTGGGTGATTGTGCAGTGAGGTGGATTGGGAGCTGGATGAAGGACAGAGCCCAGAGTTGTGGTCAGTGGAGCAGAGTCTGGCTGGAGGCCTGTGACTAGTGGTGTCCCTCAAGGGTCAGTGCTGGGTCCAATACTGTTCAATATATTCATCAATGACCTGGACAAAGGGATAGTGTGGACCCTCAGCAAGTTTGCTGATGATACAAAACTGGGAGGAGTGGCTGACACTCCAGCAGGCTGTGCTGCCATCCAGCGTGACCTGGACAGGCTGGAGAGCTGGGCAGGGAGAAATTTAATGCAGTTTAACAAGAGCAAGTGTAAAGTGCTGCATCTGGGGAAGAACAACCCCATGGATCAGTACAGGCTGGGGGCTGATCTGTTGGAAAGCATCTCTCGGGAAAAAGACCTAGGGGTCCTGGTGGACAAGAGGATGGCCATGAGCCAACAATGAGCCCTCATGGCCAAGAAGGCCAATGGCATCCTGGGGTGCATTAAGAGGAGTGTGGTCAGCAGGGCGAGGGAGGTTCTCCTCCCCCTCTACTCCGCCCTGGTGAGGCCCCACCTGGAATACTGTGTCCAGTTCTGGGCACCCCAGTTCAAGAAGGGCAGAGAGCTACTGGAGAGAGTCCAGCGCAGGGCCACCAAGATTATTAAGGGAGTGGAGCATCTCCCTTATGAGGAGAGGCTGAGAGAGCTGGGTCTCTTTAGCCTGGAGGAGGCTGAGGGGGGATCTTATTAATGTCTATAAATATATAAAGGGAGAGTGGAGGGAGGATGGAGCCAGACTCTTCTGGGTGTCATCCAATGTTAGGACAAGGGGCAATGGGAGCAAGTTGGAAAATAAGAGGTTTAGGATAAACATAAGAAAAAACTTTTTTATGGTAAGGGTGACAGAGCTCTGGAACAGGCTGCCCAGGGGGGTTGTGGAGTCTCCTTCTCTGGAGGCGTTCAAAACCCGCCTGGACACGTTCCTGTGTGACTTATTATAGGTGGTCCTGCTCTGGCAGGGGGGTTGGACTAGATGATATTTCTTGGTCCCTTCCAATCCCTAACAATCTATGAATCTCCAGGCACAAACAGCAACAGCCTTCTCAGACAAGAGTCATGTGAGGTGTGATGCCACCCCTGAAGAGTGGCCATGGAGTTAGCCAAGCAAATCTTGATCTCCAACCCCCACTTTGAAGTCTGGAAGTAGAGAACCATCATCATGCACCAAGTCTGGGTAGGTAGCAGTGGAAAATGATAGCTATAGAGGTCCACCTGGCCCAGTCCCCATCTCTTCAGATGCACAGAGATAACCAGACAGGCATTACAACTTTGACAAGCCACTTTTCACAGATACACCAAAGCACACTTGCCAAACCAGACTGAAATGTTCTGGTGAATGTTAACAGACGGTCAGGTTCTAAAACCAAAATGGCCTTTGGAGGATACCAAAGGTATCTTCAAATAGTAAATTGGACATGTTCTTCATGTAATGGATAACTCTGCCAAGGAACACTACAACAAAAGACCTAGAACAACAACTGGCACCAACCTTTGCCCTTCAGGAACCGCTTGGACTGTTTTTCCTCTCTGCTGGACTGTATTTCCAGCAGATACTTGGCAAGTTGAAGTCCTCAATGAGAATGAGGGATAGTGATTGCATGACTTTTCCTATCTTCTTGTAGAATATTTCATCTACCTCGTCCTGGTTGGGTGGTCTATAACAGTCTCCTATCAGCCTTGTTGGCCTTTAACAAAGCCTTCAAAGAAAGCTGGGAAGGGACTTTTTACAAGGGCATTATGTAGCTTCTGAACTCCAACACAAGCATTTCAAAAAGTCTGACTCATGCTCTCTCCTCTTTGGTAGCAGATATCTATCACAAGGGAACATAATACATACAAGCAACAATTATTTTTGTTCCTGGATGTCTTTACTGGTTCCCCCCAGTGTGCAGGTGTCAGTGAAGAAGAACCTGGCAAAAGCACAAGGGTCTTTTCTCCATTCAGGAGACTTCCTGATGCATCACTGCCCCAGCCACCCCCCATGTTTTGCAGCAATAACTGAACAGAGCACAGGAATCAAGTGCAAGGAAATATTTTCTTTTTTTATGGAAAACAAAAAAAAACCCCACAACAACAAACAACCCACATCACCTCCCCCCCTGCCTTCCTCCCCCTCAAAAAAAACAAACAACCCCAAAACAACAACAAAAAAAATCCCAGCACAACAACTAATGTCATACCAAAGAATATTGTTTTTCACAGGCCTTTCCACTTTGATCCACCTTATCACTATGCTGCCTCATGCGTGCCTCTTCCAGCCTCACCTTCTGCAGAACCCCTGATGTGATCCCAGCAGCCTTCTAGCCATGTGCTACTCAAGACTCCGTAACAGAGGGAGTCCAACTGTCACAACGGGTCAGTGGGAACTTATTTTTCAGTGCTGCCACCCATCTGGTCCCATCCTGGCATTCTGTTGCACAGTGGTTTGGCAAATGTATGTCAAGATGCAAAAGCTACAAATTGAAGAGGGACTGTCATTTGCCTTCTCTCCCACGCAGTTTGTTCCTGTGGAGTTAACACTGGTTTTGTCAAGTCTCTTGCTCATTTCCCTTCGGCGCTGTCCAGGTTAAGACTTCTGAGCCAGTAAGGTTGTTAATTTAATCTTCCCATCCATAGAGGCAGTGAGGCAGGTCCCACAGTCCATGGCCGTGCTCCAGTCCACTGTGACAACGGGAGCTCGGTGGCCTCCCAGGGAAAGGCAGCTCTCCAGAACCTTTCCCTCACCATTTAACTAAAAGAAGGAAAGTGTAAGATTTGAAGGAGGCAACTTTCTACAGTGGGGGCAGTGCACCCACAGCAGAAGCCAAAGTCTGCTACAGACTTCATAAACTTATCAGCATATGTAATTAAGCAGAAAAATCACAGAGATGTTGAGATGTATGTAGACAAGGAAGCAAATTTCCAGTCTCACAACAGAAGTGCACATTCACAAGCAGCTCTGGTTCTGACATGGGCTGAGCTGCCATAATTGAAGAAGGCAGGCTAAGAGCACACACTGATGAAGATCACATAAGCCTAAGATACAGCTTAGGTTAGTATGGATGCTCTGAATGCTCCAGCTGCAAAGTAAAAATTCCATCTAATCTGCCTTGCAGTGGATGAGCATTGACTCAAGAGGAAGCAGGCAAGGGGCATGCGATGTGGCACAGAAATTTGGGTACTTGGAACCATTCAGCCTTACCCTTCATTCTATTTCAGTATGCAGTAAGAGGTGAGAATCAGTCTGGGACTAACACAGCATCAGCAAGCATGCAAGCCAGATTAAACATGAGCATCAGTCAACCACCACACATTCTGCATTGAACTGGCATGCATCAGTCTATTAAAAACATAAAAACTTTGTCCTAGGCACTTAGGCATTAAGGAAAACTCCTGAGCTAAGCTTTAAGAAGTAGAACCACACATCCTCAAGCTACATACAGAGGGCCAAATGCTTACAGAGGGTTCAGACACTTGCTAACCATCTCACACTGCTAAAGGCACACTATAAAACTGAGCAACAACTTCACAGAGCAGGGATGGATAGGTGCTGCTTGAGATCTTCCAGTGGCTGCTTGCTGCAGCCTTGCAACAAGAGCTTGTAAGGATGCATAGAAGTACTCCCCATTGCTTCTCAGACTTACCTTAAAAATTACTCCCCCAGTAGAAGAACATGTCAACATATAGTTGCCCTCAGAGTCAAAAGCAAAAAGTCTTCCTCGTGGGAACTGGACTTGCTTGTAGCCGCTGTACCCAGACAGAACAAAAGGACCTGTAGCTTCACTGGGAAGATCATACTCTGAGACCTTCAAGCCACTTTTGTGAATATTCCACTGAATAAACTAGAATGACAAAAAGAGATGACAAAAGTCTATAGTTAAGTTGACTGAGATTAAAGTAGAGGGGCCATTTGTCATTTTTAAGTGAAGCAGCTATTCCTTGCAAACAGAAGATGGCTTTGGGACATCTCTTATCTAAGTGGCTGTATAACACACAGGCTGCAAAGGCTCTAAGAGTGCCTGCTGTCCAGGAAAAAATAGGCAGCAGTGCTCGTGGAAGGTCAGGACTATATGTCTTTTCACACTGCATGCAGGATCCTGGTGGGAATTCACTGAACTCACCAGTCAAGGACCCACACCTTCAGGCAGTCTGCCTCCCTGAGCCACAACTCTAATGCTGAAGACTGTGGAACTGCAGAAATGGAAGCCTTTACTATAAGCAACATGGAGCTGCTGTCAAGGGAATTTATGTGACATGGTCAAGGATCTGCTCCCTGGTGAATCCCAGATCTGAAATTTGATGATCTCAGAGGCACAGAAAGGTCATCTTCACACAGATTCCCTAGGAGGGGAATGTCACCAACGGTCGGATTTGCAGACAAGGTTCAAAACAGCTCCAGCTGTTAATACACTTTCGAGTCACTCCCTCTGCAGAGACTGAGTGCTGCAGGGTGGTGCTGCACACCTAAGATAACAGTTGTCAGCCTGCAGATCCTTCACATTCTGAGGGTAATTTTACTGCTATCCCCATCATATGGAGAAGACTCCAGAAAGGATTTCACTGCCAGCTGACCAGTAGAAGGTCACCCAGAGCCTACCTTGCCATCCTCGCCTATGCTGTAGACTGTGTTCTCATCATAGCTGAACTCAACAGAGTAGACTTCCCCATCATGTGCCTTCCAGCTCATGGCGCACTCGTGCTGCTGCATATCTGAGGAAAGAACCAGTACTGAACACTCCTCAGACTCACACACAGCTGAGATGAAGAGAGAGAGGGTCCTTTACATTCATACTGTCTCCGTCCCAGCCTTCTAAACCAGCCCAGTGGAGCCCAATCCAGTCCTAGCACCCTAGACATTTCCTCTAGTCCCATCATTTGTTACTTGTAAAGAGGGACCAACACCCACCTGGCTACAACCTCCTGTCAGGTTAATTGTAGAGAGCAATAAGGTCTCCCCTCAGCCTCCTTTCGTTGCCCTTCTTTGGACACGCTCCAGCACCTCAATGTCTTTCTTGCAGTGAGAGGCCCAAAACTGAACCCAGTATCCAAGGTGCAGCCTCACCAGTGCCAAGTACAAAGGGACAGTCACTTCCCTAGTCCTGCTGGCCACACTATTTCTCATACAAGCCAGGATGCTGTTGGCCTTTTTGGTCACCTGGGCACACTGCTGGCTCATATTCAGCTGGCTATTGACCAATACCCCCAGGTCCTTTTCCACCGTACCAAAGAGACGGACAATCCCATCTGCAGCCCCAGTGACCAGCAGGTTGCCGTTGTGGTTGAAGGCTGTGCAGTTAACAGCAATGGGCTCGGGCTCCAAGGAGAACTGCAGCTGGAAGGGAAAGACTGCATTAATGCTGAGAAATGGAGCTCTGGGTGTTGAGGAGCTGATCTCCAGGGGTCTAATAGAAAGAACTCCTCCAGTTTGGAGCCCTCTACTTTTCATGACTACAGACTTCAAGGTTTAGCATTTTACTGTGACACTAAACCAACAATTCACCTCAGCCAAGCCACAATGTTCTTGACCACAGCCTCAAGGCTGCAAAATCAGCTTCTGGCAGGCTTGAGTACATTGCTTTCTCCTACATGTCAAGGACAGCATTTCTTAAGGGATGGAACAAGGATTCCCCACCAGAACGTGACACATCTAAACCAAAGCAATGAAGGTGACACAAGATGAAACCTCTGAAAGAAGCTTCATTTAAAAATAGGGAGGGCAGGGGAAATGGCAAAGAAAACCCTTCAATATAGTTCAGCTGCAGAAAGCCTGAGCAAAACATCATTCAATCCACCTAGGACACTTCCAGTCAGAAATTGCACAGGCATGATAGAAACAAGACTATGGACTATTTTGAAGAATACCTCAAAAAAATCCAACACCAACAAAACAAAAAAAAACCCACCCAAACCCAGCAGCTACTTTATACTATTCATTTTTATCCTGCATGCAATAGAGAGGAAGGGAAGAAGGGGGGGGGGGGGGGAAGGGTACTGAAAAGAAATTCAGCCTATTTAGGAAGAGGGCTCCTACACATTGAAACAGAGACACTCAACCTCATCAAGCAGACTGAGAAAGGAAAGAAACACAGCAAGTACCTGCTGCTTCATCGTTTTGGTGTCCCACAGCAGCAGCTTCCCAGGAACCTGGTTCATGCTTTTGCCCCCAAAGCTTACTGCTGAGAAGTCCACGTGCGAGACAGGGCTCTGGGCTGCTGCAGAACATACAAAGGAGGCACCACTTGGGCTGCAGGCAAGTGAGAGGATCCTGAAAAACAACAAACAGGCTCAGCTGCCTGTCTCCAGCAGCTGCCTCAAGCACAACACTCAACTACGAGCTCTCCCATTAAGACCCTGCAAGACAGGGTGCACTGTAAAGGAGGGCAGGATGGGTGTGTTTGGGCAGGTTTTGAGTCTGCCCCATTTAACCAAGTAGTTCTGCTGCTCAGACAGTGACTGCCCTCTGCATGAAGGCTAGATAGTCCTGCAGTTGCAGGAAAGCAGCAGGAACACTGAGACTTTGCCTACTTTTCCACAGTCAAAAAATGACATTTATATCTGTATATAAAAATCAGTATTCCAGAGTTACCTGGGCATGTCTTCATCAATGCTGATTTCACAGAGATTCTTCTTTGCTTCTGTGTCATAAAGACGAACTGTCCCAACCCCACTGCCAAGCAATAGCTTGAAACCAGCAAGGAGGAGATGGAAGGAGTGTTAGTGAGGAGTAAAATGATGCTGTCCAACAACCACCAAGATAACAGACTAATTTTTTTTTTCCTGTTTATGCATTCAGATTAAACATCACTCTATTAGGGTACATCCTGTCTTTCTGTGTATAATGCACTGAGTAGGATTACCCCAGAGCTACAGGTAGAAGCCACTTAATTCATCCAGGGCAGAATGAGATCACTCAGAAGGGGTCACACGTGCTTTATCAGTGATGCTACAATTTCAATCAAAAGTAAAACCATGGAGAGATGCATTATCAGAGAACACGAATCAAGGCGGATCCTTCTCATTTTAGAGCCTCATTTGCTGATGAATCCCCACATAGTTCAGAAAGAATAATCTTTCTATCAGCAAGCAGGAAATACAGCTCCACAAAGCAGAAGAAACATCAGAACAACTGCATGGACAACTCTAAGAGCAAAAGAAAAAAGGACAAGCCAGAGCACTTTGGGGTTAGCGGCAACACATATTGGTGCCAGAATGTGAACAATATTCCCTTGGTTGCTGGCCTGCCTTCTCACATAGCCCCACCTCTTTGCCAAGAGAGGGCATGAAACACTAGCAACGGTTCCCAGACTCGGAAAAATGCAGATCATTTAAGGCTCCTCTCTAGTAACAGAATTAGATAAAAAGTGCTATAGGAAACGGCTGAACTATCATGATATGTAAACAAGACCCGAGCTCCTTGTGCACGCACCAACCCCCAACTCATAAGGCACCAGTATAAAACTAGTGAGGAAGCCCTTTTCACGCCTGCACAAGAATGCTGACACCACATCCCTGCTCCTCAGTCCTGCTCTCCATCCTCTGCTTCTGGCCCAGAGCATGAGTAAAGCTCCACAGCTCCCTGCTGCAGGGTTATCCGTGGGCTGTAGCACCAGGTTGCCTCTGCCCGTCTTTAAAAGTAGCTGCCTGCTCTCCCTGGAGAGAGGCACTTCTCTTAAAGCTACTTCTATCCTGCAGCTGCACCCACAGTGCAGCTTGGAAACTTCTGTCTCAGGGCAGCCAGGGGTGAATACACAAAGCACGGTCCCCCCTGTTTTCTTCTGAGACCCTAGAGGCTTCAGTTCTGCATGTCCCACCGAAGTGGAAGCACTGGCCCCATGATCTTATCCACAATGCAGCCCTCTAGAAATTAAGGTGCAACATGTAGCAACACAGCACCAAATCAGCTGCTGTGACTCTCGAGCCTCCACACGCAGCCTACTCACCAGCCGATCACGCTTGGTCGCCCACTCCAGAGACAGCAACGGAGATTTGGAAATAGATGAAGCTTTAGTTTGCATTATGGGGTTAAAAGACCAGACTTTGATGACCCCATCCACATCCAAGCTGGCCACCCTTCGTCCAGAGCAATCAACCCTATGTGTAGAAAGAAACAGACCGGGTACTTTTTCCCTAAAGGTCTTAGATGTGAGTAGATGGGTCCAGTGACCCTTCCTCTCCTGTCCACACACCAATTCCTTCATCAGGAATCAGAACTTACACCATTTCCTGTTCAGTCCACAATAACTGGTGCAATGAAGCACACCACGCTCCACGTGCAAAGCATAATGTTGTTCAGCAATACCATCCTGCTTTCCCAGGGAGTTTCTTCCTGCCTGGCATCTCCCAATCACAAAAATCTCTGTCCATCCTCACTGCACAAGCTACAGGCTATTTTCAGTCACACAAACTTGACTTCCCTACAACCAGAAGTACACACACAATGTGCTGGGCGGAACAGAGGCTGAGAGAAAGAGGCCTGACACAGCTGGTCCTCTACAGAGCCTTCTACAAGAAAGCCCTCTTCTGCCAGTCCATTACCTGCAGTACATGATGGATGAATGGTGTTCCCCATACTCCTCCTGGCTCAGGACGATGAAAGGCTGCTCCTGACGGACCCCCACATCCTCTGTTCTGCTGACAGGCGTTTTGGTTGAAGTCTCTGTTTGCTCAGCATGCAGCTCTGAGCATGGCTCCGTCTCAGTTGTGCTAACATCCGTTTTCTTCTCAGCACTTTGGCCCTGAAGGAAGAAATCCTGTGTGAAATACAAGAAAGCAGCAGCTCCAGATTTAGATCTTCATCTACCCTAGCCTTCTATCAGGGAAAAAAAAAAAACAAACCAAGAAGCTGCATGGAAACAGAAGCACTGTCAGCTCAACACCCCTTCTTCCAGGGACCTTTCTGAGCATGAGGATAGCGTGTTGCACAACTGCAACGTTTCATGTGGCCACTGTGGTTGCAGAGTCCCTTATATCCCCCTCCATGTACTCCATCAAAGCTTTCCTGTAAGAATTAAAGGAACCACAACATCTCTGGCATACCTCAGCTGATACCACAGGCTTATTTTGATGCCATTAGAGCATAAGATTCACGAGCAAATCAACATATTTCAAGGAATTCTTGCATTCAGCAATATAAGGTAAGTCTGTACGATATGCAGTTTGGTAAACCTGCACAAAATTCTTAGTGGGTGATGAGTCCCAGTCGATGGATTATCCTCGTCTGCCAGAGATTCAGTCTATGTGCACTGGGGCAACCCCTGCAGCCAACACACTGATGATGACAGTAGAGTCAACACGAGTCCAAAAGCTTAAAACTCAATTTGACAGGGTAGACAGAACAAATGGAGCTTTAGGAGATGAAGGTATCTGAATGAGACAAGATCTGCACTGCAACAGCACACAGAAGGGTTTGAAAGCAGCTTAGTCTTCCCTTGTCACCAGAAGCTGAGCAAGAAGCAGATACAGCACATAAGACAGTAAAACATCCGCAAGCATTTCTTTGCTAAACCATCCTCTGAAAATTAAATGCCCCAGAATGGTATTGGTATGGATGGTTTTGAATCCCTGTTCCCTAACACATCCTTCCCTTATTTATAGTAGCTTCACATCTTCAGCAATGGGTCAAACACTTCCTAATCAAATCATCCAAAACCACAAGGTTGGAAAAGATTGGGAAATAAATCCAAGAATGCCCCTCTCTGTGCTAGTTTATGTGGGGACATAAGAACCAATGAGAGACTCATGTGAAAGAAACAGTGCCACCTTTCAGTTTCTGCTAGTTCTTTCACAGCCTTGAATGCTCAGTGGCAGAGTAACATCTCCTCTCTGAAGCAGCACTCCCACACCCAGAACAGCCACACGCACTGGCTGACAGGAAAGTCCCTCAGCACTGTCTCCCCACCAAGGCAGAGTGTCTCATACAGCCAAAATAAACATGGCTGAGATGTTGCCATCGTTCCTCCTGTGCTCTGCATCCTTGACTACGTGGCTGCTGAAAGTTAGACAATACACAGGTGAGCAGATGGAGCCCGTTTAACAAACAGTTAAAATCCAGGACATGGTTTGATTACTTCATTAGATTAGAAAGCAGGGCATACCTTTAGGCAAAGCTGCAGCAAAAAGTGAAAAAAAAACCCTCCAAAAAACAAACATTGCTACAAAGGACATTTCCACTCCTATCCAAGAAAACTTCCTACCAATTTTTATCTGTCCCACACAGAACCCACAGGAGAGAACCACTTGGGCAGGATGGGTGCCTATTGCCACTAAGGAACAGGGATCATAACAAGGTATTTGAATGTAACCATTGAGGTGGATGAAACAAACCCCCCCCAGAATCAGGCTGTTAAAAAGATCATGACAAAAGACAATTCTTCTTCCACTTGAATTGTCAATACTGATTCCCTTACAGGCACACAGAAATAAACCAAGTGAGGAAGGAGTTGATTAACTACAGAGATTAACCTTTGATACAGTTAGATGCGAGTAGCAATTCAGAAGCTTAACACGACACATGCACTTGTGTTACCACCTAGCACAACAAACTACAGAAACACCAGCCCCCAGCTTCCCAGCCTTGCAGTGTTTCCCAGTACCTGGAAGGTCCCTTTTGACAGCAGTTCCTTCCTTTCCTTCCCATGCTCTTGCAAGCGTTTCTGCCGCTGCTGCAGGGAACTCAACTCGCCTGCTACTAACCCACTGAAGTGGCTCTTCCCGTCCTTAAAGCTCCCTGTTCCTTCTTTTCCTTTGGCACTCTGGAAGGCAGAGGAATTATTTGGCAAAGTTACATTTGTGCTCAGCTGCAGAACAAAGAGCAAAAGAAGAGGCAAAGAAACCAAGCACCTGCAAGGCCTCCACAAGCCCCCAGACAACAGCAGCTGTTCTTGTGCTGCATTCAGGCCCAGCACACACTTGCAAGGAAGAAAAGGACATTTCATTTTTTCAGGTGGAAGCAAAAGCTTGAAGCAGTGCTGTAAGTCAACTCCTTGGATACCGAGCACCTTTCAATGAACACAGTTAATAACTACCTGATGATTTGTTGGTTCTTTCTTCCCTAGCAGCATACTGCCAGTCTGTGTTGGAGAGGCTCCACTTGGATGAGCTGGTCTGGAAGGGCCCTTTTTACTCTGAGAGAGAAAAGTGGACAGAAAGCCTCCCCGGGACTGAAGAGAATGTGCAGTACTCCTCTGGCTGCAGGTCATATCACTAATTGAAAAAACAAACAAACAAAACACTAAACAGAACATGAAAATGTAGCCAGACAACCTGATCAACGACTACCCGACAAGCAAAGTATCAGCTGTTTGCAGCACTAGAGGGCAGATGTTCCTTTCCAAGCCAATGGACCACTATGCATTAAAAAAAAGTTGTTTCCAAACATCCTGTTAGTGCCTGAAGCAGATTGTTATAATTACTGCATACATAATTACTGTAACCAAAGCTCACTTAAGGATGCCACTGTCTCAGCTGGCTCAACTGTTGCTGAATTCCCTGTAGGGCCACCTCAAACTCCTTCCACTCCATCTGGTTAGTATAGAAAAACACTAAAGGAAAGGCAGGGGAATACAGATTTCCAAAGAAGTTATTCAGCTGGGATACCCATTCAAGGCATAAACCAGACCTACTTTGAGAGACATTCAGTATCCAGTGTTTCACTGAGCATCCTTAGATACTCAGCAAGTCACGTTGAGCAATCTGAAAGCACAGGCCCTCAGTATCTCACAAACTGGACCCAAAGAAAATACGAAAGCTTCAGTCCACTTCTTTTACACGCACCTCCCTTCTCAGCCCACAATATCAAGAGCAGCTGCTGCTTCCCAGAACATAACTGTCTGGCCTCACTCTGCTACAGCTTCCTCCGAGAGCAGAGCAGCACCAAGGGGAACACAATCGTCTTCAAGGCTTGTGCTCTCTCCTAGGAACTGTTCTACTGAAGCTGGGCTTTGAGTTGAGCAGAGACACTGAAAAAGCAACCAGAACTGGCCCTAAGACTAAGAGACAAGTTGCAAACAAAAGAAATGCCACTCCTAAGGCAAGTTTTTCTAATACAAATGGACAAAAATGGATATGGGAATAAGTTATCCCATCCTTCACATCACTCCCCCACATGTGCAGATGAACATCAGTGCTTTCCACACAGAGTAGTTAAATAAATAACACCACCCTGACATTAAACTTTGTAGTCTGTTGTGTGCAGTGCAGTTGTCGTGATAGTTCACCTGACACTTCAGTCTATTTAATCAGACAATTTTTACACTGAAACAAAGACTTTGTGTGTGGTCTCTGCTACAACTTCTGTTTGTCACTGTCAGCAGGATAATCTGATCAACCCCCCTCATGTCTGAATAGAAGTGAAAGAAACACATGAGAAAGTCAAAGTCCTACCAGTGTTATTAATACCTTGTGGCTAAGCCACATTTGCTTTCAGATCTCTGCCAAACAACAATCCCTTTAGCTCATACAGTAACAATATCTACAAAACAATGCAGGGCATTCACCTACTGTACCACAGACACTAAAGTGTACAGGAGCCAAAAGACAATTCACTGAATTTGAGCAATACTGCAGGGCATGGCACTGCTACCAGTGCCTTGGCTGACCAAAACATCTTGAGGCAATGCTGACAGCAGAGCAGAATCACTTCCGTGTGTGCTTGGGCTGTTACTGATTGGCAAAAATCTCTCTCCCAAATGACAGTAGAGAGGCCTGTCATGAATTGCCCCGTTAAACCCACTTAGGTCAACAGAATTTCTGCCTCAGTGTCTTTCTGCATTGATTCCCAGGGCAGGGAACAAGGAAATGACCCTCCAGGAGCCTCCTTGACCCAATAAAAGCAGCAGAGCCTGTCTCCAGCTCCTCCCCTGCAGGCACTCACAGCTCAGAGTCCCCTAGTCGATCCATGTTGGCTACATATGCAGGCAACTTGTGATGCACCACTGCTTGTTCCACCTCCAGTTCCTCTTTCTTCATGCGGGAGGATTCAGCCTGCAAAGCAAATAGCTACAAGAAAAGAGAGCCAAGTAAACACAAGGTCACTGAGATTCACCTCCTTCCCACTTGCTGAAGTTGTTTACACCTTTCATTTCAACAGCCCAAGAAGGGTGGGGAGGGAAGTTGTTCTGACTGGCTGAGCACCACATTACTCCAAGTAGTCAAAACAATCAGTACTTCACACACAGGAAACTGGAGCCTATTTAAAACCCCTTCACTCCTTCTCTCTCTCCACTGTTGCTGTAAGGACATTAATGGTGCTGGGAAAGGAAATTCAGCCAGGACAGAGCTGATCAGCCACTCCATGCAGGCAGTTTGAGGCCAGGGCAATGCATGTGACTGGCAATAGTGATGTATGGGCACAGAGCCTAGAAGGTAACCTTCCCACAGACAAGGGCTTGGTGAGCTGGCAGGGTGCACAGAGAACAACGCCATCAGGTCGCCCCAAAATCCAGCTCCACACCCTGACCAGCTCCCTCCCACGCATGACAGTGAGATTTATCTCCACATAAAGCATTTTTCTTTCTCCCCCTCAGCACAGAGGAACCTCACAAAGCAACTTTCTGTGGCGGATGCAGTTTATGCCTGTGACTCAGATTCACGTGTGTTCCTCGGGCTTTTCTGCTTCCATAAATTTGTTTTTCAGATAGAATTCTTCTTTTTCCTTTTATCTTTTTATAAAAAGAAAATATAAAATAAGAAAAAGGAGCTTTAGAAATCCAGCTTGCTATTCATGTACTTGCATTGTTTCCACAGTGAAATCAGAATCACTACTTAACTAGCATCAAATTCATTATATATTTATACCACTTTTTATTTAAACCTATAGGTAGCTGCTTCATTTTCTGACATGAGAAGTTCTCCAAAAAGGAAAGTCTAGTTTTACCTCTGCCTATCTGCCAGAGAACACTTATTCAGTCTGTAAGTGATATCAACCAACATACCACAAACACAAAACAGCTTTTAATTTGACTAAGAATACAGAATACAAAATTGGGAGAAAAACACAAAAAAGAGCTCTATTTGCAGATATATCTTATCCTGCTGTCCCTATTCATTGACCACTTTGTAGAACCCTCCTGTCAAAGTCTGCCTGATCCACAGACTCCATAGAGTACACAGGGAGAAACCTCACTTTTCTTTTGAAAAAAAAAAACCCAAAAACAAACCACAAAGCCAAACACCTCCTTTCTGAAATCAATTATTCTATTTTACTTCAACATTTTTTGCCCAAATGAACAGTGTTGATCAGCTACAAAAGCAGTTGAAAAGGAAAGCACAAAATACAACATAATGCTTTGTACCACAGGAGGGAAAGCACGGAAGTTATATTCAGAGTTTTTGCTTCGTATTTGAGGAAGTAAAACTAAAGTCCTGATTACATGAATAAGGCTTCCCACTTGTACACAATCATCCACATGTGAGCTGTAGTTTAGAAAGTTCTTAAACTGTAGGTTTCCTTAATCTCTCTAGTAGGAAATTACAGTGGGAAAGGACCAACCTGTGTTATATATTCTTACTGCTGATGATACTGTCAAAAACAAGACATGGAGCTGAGTGACATTTTGTCTGAACCAGTCAGCCCTTCTTATGGTTTACTAAGGTCTAGAGCTCAGAAACACATTCACAACATTTCCTTCAGCTGATCTGAATTGCTTTAAGTGTACTTCAACCACAATGAAGTGCCTATTTCAGAAGTAATGTTTTCTGCCTCTTTTCCAGAAGTTACTGCCCATTTCTATCGCTCCATCAGCTGAAGTCTGGAAGTGACTGAATTCTATTCACAAGTTTCCATTAAAGGTCAGCCATATATGCCCTTAATCTGCCCCCAGTTTCAGTTTGTCTTGACTTTGCAGCGTAGCATGAAAGGATTTTGCACAGTATGCAGCCACCTTATCAGAGAGCATGGGGAGAGGGACAGTCATCTCCAGCAGAGACAATAATACCCTAAACAGACATTTCATGATATGATCACAGCCCTAAGTTTGCTGGAGACAGCTGAAAGATAAACCAAAATAACAAAAGGACTTAATACAAGAATCTGCCTTGAAATAACCACACTGAACTGAACAGTTACAACTTTCCTGAAGTGAGGGAACAGATTTTACAAAACTCTCAGCCTTGTATGGTCAGCACCTAACAAGCAACTTCAGTTCTGACCTTATGCCGCAATGATTCGTTTTCCTCTTGTATGAGACTGCTCCTGAGACATTCAGCTTCAAAGTTCAAAATGACTGGAACTGGTGAGGAATGTTAAAGAAAACCAAAGCAAGAACTTGTGTGCACCTGGATTCATTCTAGAAGCCAGCACACCATACCAGCCATTCCCCTGTAAGACAGCAAAGCTACCCAGTCCATGCTACTAGCAAGTGTATGCAAGGCCAGAGGACTAGTATCAACTTAGGTAACTAATCAAACTTTGTACCTTGCACAAACTAGTTCACGTAGGCTTAGTAAGGATCTTTTAGCTTCTGCCTTTCTACATGTCAGAAACGGAGGACAAGACAGGTTATGCCACTGCATTAATGTACGCTGAAGAAACAGTTCCAAGATGAGCTGTATTCCAGCTGCAGTGTAAACCTGCCCACCAGCAAACAAACAAGGTCAGAGCTCTGTAGTGTGGGACAAAAGCTGTGATTTCTGCCAGTGTCAGACAGCCCTATTACAGTGAGCAGTCCCTAGACAATGTTGTGAACCTACGTACCCAGAGAAGGGCCTAACAGGAGATGCTAGTCCAGTTACAGACTATGACTCAGGGTTGCACATCTGTTTTGCACTATGCCAAGCAAAGAGGCAAATCTTTTCATAAGATGTGCACAAGATTTCTCATCACTAGCATAGGGATGAGTTCAGCCTCAGCAACAAACACCATTGTTTGTGCCCAGGGAATATTACATATCATCAGATAATTGAACAATAACTATTACAGCATCCTCGAGTAAACACCATCTTCCTATTAAGTCTTGGCTCTAAACAACCACCTGAAAGCAGCAAGTTCTGTAATACTATATTCTTGGCACCACTTTTAATAGTAAGCACAACAAGGGAGATTTAACTGTTAGTTTCAAAAAAAAAAGGATATGCATGCACTGAAACAAGACGCTCAAGAAGTTGTGCAGAGAGACGATAAATGTATCTGCCCACTGGCGTGAGAAATAGGTGGCGAAGGTGGGGTTGGAGTCCGGGGCAGGGAGGAAGGGCAGGACAAACCAATCCTTCCACTCCGCCTGGTTCTGGAGTTCAGAGGCCTGCTTGAGGAAAAACTCCTGCGCCTTGTCATTGCGGCCAGTCTGAAACACAGCAAGAAGAACAGGGCTTATGTTTCCAGTAGTGATACCACATGGGTTCTACACGTATTTGTTCTGTGTTACAAACACACCAACAACTGCTTTCACCACCCAACAGAGCAAGTGGCTAGAGTTAACAGATTCATCAGGGAACACAAGAATTTCAAACATGCTAGGACAAGCTCACAAATGCACTAATCCTGGCCTTCTTTCTAGTCCCAACAGTCTTGTTTCAAGGCTGAGGTAAATCCAGCTAATCACTTATGCAGATTTCCAACTAAACCAGTGCAGTATGTACACTGACATAAGACATGAGCATTCATATACAGGACCAAAGTATACTTCAAATTACTCAAGTTTGCAGCAGAAGGAGCCTGAAAAGGTTTCCATCTGATATGTTATCCAGTCAGGGTAAGTACAGTGCAAAACAAATATATGAACTTCCAGAAATGAGCATTAGATTTTGACTCCTCTACCAACACCCATCATTAAAGGTTTTCAGTCAGGGAATGGAAACAAAGAGGAAACATTGTTTCTGAGTGGTAAAAGATGAAAAATTAATTCCTGACAGGTATTTGTCTATTCTGTTTGCCAAAGCCCACCTTGTGTAATATATATTCCATTGACTTTCCTAGGGTTTCAACGAGATAATCTCTGCTCCATTTTAAACTCATTTTTCCCCTGTATTATTCAAAGCAAACAAAAAACATTCACTCATTTTCTCTCCCACAGTACTATGTACAGATTTGCAGACCATTTCCCACCTTCTCTTATAAACTAAAACTCAACTCCACCCACTTCAAGTCACCTTTTTTTCTTCTAGACCCACCAACTCTCTTGACACTTTAAGGACTGTGGTGCCTGGCTGAGTCCTGCCAGCAGGTTAGAGTGGAAGGAATACAGACAGTCCTGCCTCTTCACCCCCAACACTCCCCTGCACTGCTCCTTGCTGCTCAATCATTCCTTATTCTGCATCAGAGTAGCTGACTACTCCTGCACACATACAGGTGCTAGGGGCTTTTTTCTGCCCATTTCTTCAGCTCGGGAAGATTGCTTTGAGCAGTGTTCTTGTCCTCTTCTGCTCTCATTGCAATGGATGAGGACCCGTTCACAAGCCTCATGATCTCTCCCGGTATCGTTATTAACAGAAGCTGGGTGGACTGAGCTAGCAGTAGAGCCATCCTGTCTGAAAGGGACTGGCCTTCATGTCCGAGTGTGAATCTCTTGTGAATCTTCCAGCTAACTCTACTTCCCTCCCGCCTGAGCTTCCCTATCCTGCTTACACATTTGTCATGTGAGTCTGCACCAAACTCCTTACTAGTCATAATATGTGATGCATGAATTGCTCGTTCCCGACCCACAGGCCTGTCAGAGGCTCACAGGGGGATTTTATTGCCCTGGTTTTAGGGAGTAGGATCTTTTTAAAATGAAAGCCTCAGAAAAAACCAAAATCAACCCCTACCTGAACAGTATGGACGAGGTAGTAGCGGAATAAGCTGGTTTTCAGTTTGTTCACCGTTGGGCGGTACACGTCTTCCAAACGGCTGAAAAGGCGTCGGTCCAGGTAGCTCCAGTAATCCCGCAGAGCGGGCAGGTCGTAGCTCTGAACAAACTGTTGCAGCTGGTCCACTATCTTATCCACCTAAAGACGGCAAAACAGGGAAGGCTGCGCTCACGTGAGGGCTCTCCCAGAACAAGAGACTTTCTGTAACTTAACGCTGAGAAGCTTTAACTGTGCAAATAAGACCACAACCCAGCAGTCAGGCATTAGCTACTTTCCTAATCCTGGAAAGGCTCTGCATTTTGTATTAGCATGCTTCCACTCTGCAGCACCTCTCCCATTCAAAAAAGAACCGTGAAAGAGCATAGCCAAACAGATTTTGGCTAGAAGATGACGTTTTGTTAAACACAGTTGGTGGGGTTTTTTGCAAGTAAGCAAAACTTCCTGCTTCTTCTAGAAGTCAGTTGATAATGAAGAAACAGGAATAATCTGATTAAATGCTGCAAACTCAAGTGCTGCATCTGGAAAACAGTATTATTTTTAGACTAAAAGGAAAAAAAAAAAATTAAGTAACAGAAAGAGGAAGATCCATTGTACTGCAGTCTTTGAAGTATCTTTAATAACATGCTCTCCTAACACAGCAAACATGAGTTTGCAGCTTTTTTTTGGTCATTATGTCTCTTTGTAAATAATTTCTGCAATACGAATAAGGCAGAGTGGTGGTATGAGAATAAATTTGTGATTCAGTGATTTCCAATAGCCAAGACAGGCACCAGAAGACTATAAATCTGCACCCTGTACAAAATTCAACTAGCAAAGCTATTTACAATGTGGTTCGCTTTCCTCTCATCACTCAACGTCTTAAGAGTCTGGATGATGTCCTATCTCTGCAGCTTCCTACAAAGGAAACTGGAGGCTGACACCAGCAGTCCCTTCTTGGACAATATAATTCCAATTAAATCCACTGATTGCCAACCTCTAAACATCAGCACAGTGCTTTTGTTGTTTTTTTTTTTAAAAAAAGCAATGTGCTATATGAACGATAAAGGCAGTGGGTGCATTGCTGGTTAAAGAAAAATCTAGATGTTTAAAACACTACATTCAGCGCCCAGAACTGCTGCTACTGGAACGCAAAGCTCACAAAAAGGACCAAAGCTGTATTTTCGGGGCTGGCAAATTCCGCACCCCTTCCCATGCACCTATCGCAGTACCTGGTGCTTAAGACACCCAAAGTGAGGAGCGAAGTGTAAAGCCGCTGGGTAAAAACCTCACGGCTGAGAGAAGACCCCAGCAAAGAGAAGCGCTCCCGCCGCAGCCCTCTCGGACGCGCGGCTCCTCCGTTCCCCTGGGCACGAAGCTGCGAATCCTCTGGTGGTTTACAGGTCGGACGCGGGGTCCGCAGCGGGCGGGCGGTTCTGGCCGGGCCGAGCAGCCCGCCGGTGAGGAGGGGCAGCCGGACGGGAATTGCGGCCCCTGGCCGGGAAGACGCCAAGCAAGGGGATGGAGTCCATCGCCCACCGCCGCTGTCCAGCGCTAACGCCGCTCGGGAGCCGAGCCGGAGGAGAGCCTTCAACCGGCTTAGAGCCGCCCCCGCGCCAGGAGGCTGCGTGTACAGCGGCGGGGCCGGACCGCGGCCCCCCTCACCGCGGGGCAGGGGGTCCCGCCTGCGCGGCCGGCCGGGCCCCGGCACCCAACCGAGCGAGGGCGGGCGCCCCTGAGACGAGCTGCTTCCGCGGGGAGAGCTCGGCCGGCCCGCCCGGCCCGCTGCCCTCGCTCAGCCCCGGCAGCGGGTGTGCGGAGGGGGCACTCGCGGCCTGCCCGGGGACCGCGTCCTCCCCGGGGATGGGGGGGGCTCTCGCGCCCAGCTGGGAAGGGGGACGCGGTCGCTGCTCACCCGGAAACCCTTCTCCCGGTCCGCCTTGATCTCCGCGTCAAGCTGCTTTAGGGCGGCGGTGAAGCCGCGGAAGAGCAAATACTCCCGCACCAGCTCGTCCGTCCGTTCCGCCGCGGCCGCCATGGGGACTCCACGGAGCCGCAGGCTCCGCCCGCCCAAGGGCGGGGAGGGGTGAGCGCGGCTCTGAGCGCAGTGGCCCGGCCCAGCGCTAGCGAGGACTACAATTCCCAGCGTGCCTTACAGCGCCCGGCTAGCGCAAGGCACGCTGGGACTTGCAGTTCCCGCCGCTGCACATGCGCACGGACCGCCCGCCTTTTCCTGCCGCTTCGTTGCCCCGCCCCGCCCTTTTCCCGCCCCGCCGGCACCTACAGCCCGCGTTTTTCCCGCCTTCTTATTGGTCGGCCCCGGGCGCCGGCTCCGTCCTGATTGGCCCTCCCCCACGTGCGGCTCGTGTTGCTGGGCGCGGGAGTCAGGGGCACGACTGGGCGGCCGTGGGCCGGGGCCGGGAGGGGCGGGGCTGGGCAGGGTGGGATCGATCGATCGATCGATCGATTGATCGGTCGGTCTGTCCCCGGAGACGTCCGGCCTGGGCCCCCACGGGCTTCCCCGGGCCGGCCTTTCCCCTCCCTGTTGCAGAAGAAACGGCAGAGGCAGGCGTTCTTACCTCTAGGCCGTACTTGGTCGGTAAAGGGGCTGGGGACATCGGTCCTCTTGCCGGGAAGGGCTTCCCCAGGCGGGTGCCTTGGGCTGTGTCAGGTCGGCGGGGTGGCTGCGGCAGGCCCGGCTGGGTGTGGAACCGGCCCTTTTGTCTCGTGTGTGTATCTGCTGAGGTTACCTGCTCTGGTGTCAGAGTTAATCAGGGAAAAAGGTTCCAATGGTGCGAAGAAGTCTGTGTTTAAGTAACGTCGGTGGGAGCTGAGGAGTCTCAGCACTTTGTGAAACCGAGCTTTGGATGTACCACGGAAATGGAGCATCAAATAATTGCAGGGAAGGGTTCAGGAGTTGGGAGGGTTGTCTCAGCTGTGTTTCATGCCATGTGGTTTATCATTAGTGATAGATGTGGTTTTAGTCCATACTTGGGAGATGGCATCCCTTGGGCAAAAATATTTTAAACTCCACGATTTCCTATAGAAAAATGATCTGGAGTGCTCTTGTCAAGTCACCCTGAACTTCTCTTCTTTGTCCCCTACACAGGCTGTAAAATTTCTCTTTTCCTCCACTTATATATTTATTCTGTATAAATAAATGTCGCATTGCAGCTTTTGATGGAGACAGGTGGAAACTGCAGGAAGACACGTGCCAGAGTGGGACCCACTCCCCTGACACACCTGCAAGAAGCAGAGCTCTGTGGGGCAAAGCGGCGCCTGTCACAGTCACACCACCGGGCTACGCTGGCAAAACTCTTACACAGCTTGCGGGAAGCTGTTTTATCCCAGTCAGACAACTCGGCCTCAAAGGTGTGGAGCAGTGACTATTTCTCTGTGCATCATTATTATACATGGGTATGTTTAAATTGAACCAGATTTATTAGGAGGACCACTGTATCTTTAAGAGTGCCAGTGTTTGTGTCATTTCACTGTGTGAAGCTTTCCAGGATCTGTTTTACTTTAAAGCTGACAGCTCAGAGTAATCAAATTGTTCCCTTTGTAGCCTCTGGGCCATGGGTTTATCATGTGCCTTATCTGTACTTTTCTTACAGGGTTTTTGCAGCTTCTTTGTGGCTTCTTTATGGTGCTTTGGAAGCAAACTAAGGGATCCCATGAAGAAGTGACCTGTTTTCACAGCATTTTGCTATGAAATTAGAATAGAGAGTTTAGGGACAGAAGAAGTTATAGGGGAGGGAGTAATTAGTTCAGCTTTACAAGGTACACTCTGGTAAAATTAGGAAAAAAAACCCAACCACCAGTAGCGTTTATTGGTCTCTACTAAACTAAGAAACTATTTAATCAAAATGAAATTGTTTATAAAGATGAAAGTTACCCAAAATGCTACTGAAAATATGGATATTACCATGCTCAAGGCAGAGGAGTAAACATCAGGAGTCCTTTTATCTTAACTCTGCCAGCGATACATTAAAGTTAGTTTGGTAACTTTCAGTTTCCCATTTTGTGAAATGGAGAGGATAACAACTGTTCAGGACAGGAATTGTTCTTGTAAAGAGCTTTGAGGCTCTGAACATGCCAAGTGCCTGCTGAGTCCCTTACTTCTCACACAAACTGAGGTAAGACTTCAGTCTGCCATGTTCTGGAAAAGACGCAAGTTAAGCTGAAATTAACCTGATCTCAGAAGCCAGGACTAAACAGATACTTGTTTTGTCTAGTCTAAGCGAACTATCTTTGCATACCAATTCATTAGATTGCTTTTTCGTAGTATCATGTGCCCCTTGTGTGACTTTTGGGAGACAGGGAAGTTCAGCATCTTCAAGAGCCTAAATACAAAAGTTCACTTGTAATCCTAATGCTTAGTGTCTGGCTAAAATATCCAGTGTGAGAACTCTGCAAGGTAGACATCCCATCTAAGGTGATGATGGATGGTCTCACCAATCACATAAATCTTGACATATTTTTGAGATGTGTATGTTTAAATGCATTGCATAATATATACCCAAATATTTATGCTCTATATTGTAAGTTTGCTCTAGTATTAGTTCTTTCCCAGTTTCATATGAATAAGAGTAGCTGGTGAAACAACACACTTCTTTTCAAGGAGACATTGAGGTAACTGAAGGTCAAAATGAAGGAAAAGTGAAGGAAACAACCAAGGCATGTTAAACCAGTAACCTCACCAGAACAGACAGCAATCAGTTCTGATTTCTGTTTATGTTTAGTATCAGGTTTTGCGTAAGGCTAAGAATTCGATACAGAAGCTGGAGCAAACCTTGGGTTCTTTGCTGAAGATGAAAGGTAACTGTATGCAAGTATTTGTCTCGGAAGGAGTGCTGGGAATTGTTTTTTATTTATTTGTTAAATAGCAACAGATGGGTACATGACTGAGCCCATTAAAGCATTAGAGCCAGCGAGGGCTTTAGTTGTAGCAATAGCCAAAAGGGATAGTGAAAATTCTATCAACCTCAGAAATACCCCCTCCCCAGCCTAGGTGAAGGAAGGAAACAAGTAATTCCTGGTATCCCATGGCAGTTCAGGCAGAGTGCCCTTGTCACTCTGCTTCCGACTCAGCCCCGGTGGGTATGGCTGGTTGAGGAGAGTTTGGAAGTAAGCTTCATCTTGTATTTACTTGCATATGTGTACAGTTCATACTGCTTGTGAGTCACAGGTTTGTTGTCAGGTGTTTTTAGGTGCAGTTTGCTCCTTAAATGGCAACTGCAAAATACCATGTTGACTAGTGCTTGCCTGGACTTTGATTTGCTGTTTGCACCATCAGTTCTGTCAGACCAACATTAGGAACAAGGCATTGATTCTAAGTTCCTCGATGATCATAAACTCCCAATAACACTACTTAAATTATAGGAGAGGAGAAGTTTCATCTTTCCCATAATTTTTGCCTAGTGAAAGCTCTGGCTTGTGGAGAGCCAGTTGTTGAAATTATTCTGTTTGAGTGGGGCTATGGGTGAGAGGGAAGCCAAAGCATCACTGGTGTGACAGTAACCTTTCTGCTGACAACAGAGTCCCTCAGTCTGGAGAATGGGAACCCATCCAGCTTGGAGGAAGTCAAGGAGGAATATGTCGAGAGGCACTTCAGCAATCACAGGTAAGGACTTATACCAATTAAGGAAAGATGATAATACTTTGCCCTTGCTTCCTTCCCAGCACCTCTGAACCTCTTTGTCATCATTACTGAATTTCCAAGCAGAGGCCTTTTGTTGTGAGGAAAAGATGATAAGATTTCACCTAGAGCCCTGTAATCCCACACAGCACACAAACACTGTAAGCCTTTTGTTGGTCTGTGTTTTGTTTCTGGTCAGTGCTTGTATTGCCTTTCCCTTCTATGTAGCTGATCTCCACCAAGGACTTCTCATTCAGTTGCAAAGAAACGGGAGGAAGAGAAAGCTTGGGAAGAATGTCCCTGGACTGTGGAATGACCACAACAAGGGCCTTATTAATCCAGTTAAGAAGTTGTTCATGTGGCTTTTGTTCCTGTGTGTTCTTTCCAGCACTACATCAGCCTTGGAAGCTGTGAGTGAGAGCAACTCTGCTGCCTGGTATTTGATTCAAGAATGTGAAAAACAAACAGTGGAAGAGGATGGGAAGCCAGAATTTATCCAGTCTCCAGACACTTCATCCCCAGATCTGGTGGAATTTGAACGGTAGGTGCAACCCGTGTTGCCTTCAGTTTTTTGACTTGTTGCATTAACACCACACATCCAGTTGCTGCCATTCCTGCAGCCCTACTGGAGCCTGGATCTGCCTTGCAGAATTTGGCTTTGCTGGTGATGAAGCTGAGCACCTCCCAAGTCCCTTTTAACTACAGCTTGCATGTGAGTGGACTCCCAGCATAGTAGCAGCCCCCAGCTCTCCAAGCCTTGGAAAAGCTCTGAGGACTTTCCACCCAACCTTAAGAAAGAGGGAAAAAAAAGAATTTTCAAGTGTGTCAATGTGGTCATGCTTTACCACTGTCCTTACATCTTGCAGAGTAAGATGCAACATACCTGCTAAGAGTAGTGGTTTAACAGGCAAGCTCAAATGGAATAGTAGGTTAGTCACCCAAAATGATATAAGCAGATGCATATCATCACCACTATCAAACTGTATCCCTCCAGTGGGGCTGGAATTCAGGAATTCTTGCACCAGATTGAATTCTCAATGGTCTACATTCTGGGGAGGTGCAGGAACTAGAGGCAACAACATACTTTCCCCCATAGTGGTGTTCATTCTGCTTCTAATGGCATTGTTACGACCAGCTTGAACGCTCTTGCCCCGTCCAGAAATAGCCCTTTAGCTCCTGGCAGCATGGAGTACTTCTTTTCTTTTTTTGTGGGGTCAGAGGATAGGGATGTGGCCAGAGAGGTTGATACATATAGTGCAGAATAGATATAGCCTGCAGAATAGCAGTGGTCTGGAAGATAACCAGAAAGCACTCCTCAAAATGTCTGCAGCACAGTGAGGAGGAGGGGAACCTAAACACTTAGGTGTTTTACAGCTACTGAGTGCAAGTGTGTAAACCCCTTTAGGATCAGCTCCTAAGTGCCTAGTGCAGGACCTAAAAATCAAAGACCGCTGTTTTCCTGTTCAGTGGTCTGTGTATTTTAGTCTGAAGTTGTACATAGGAAGTTCCATTTAAACACAAGGAGGAACTTCTTTACTTGGGGGGTGATGGAGCACAGGAACAGGCTGCCCAGGCAGGCTGGAGACATGCAAAACCCACCTGGATGCAACCCTGTGTGACCTGCTCTGACAAAGGTGGTGGGCTACCTGATCTCCAGAGGACCCTTCCAACCCATACCTGTCTGTGATCCTGTGATCATTCATTCTGTGAGGTTGTAATGATAAAATTACTGGGTTTTTTTCAAAGTTACTAATACCTTCAGACTGAGTACATTATTCATCACATTCTTCCCCTTGCTGTCAGAAAGCACGAGGAGGTACTCAGAGGTCATGAATGCTTTTCAAAAAAGGACAAATGATCATTTCATTGTAAAGATTTGAGAAACAGGTGAATGTCTAACCTATCCTCTACCATCAAGCTGAGTCAATCCCACCCTAACCATCCCAGAGTCAAGAATATGCAGTGCAGGAGAATTCACAGCTGCCGCTGGCATCCTCTTCCACAGCACCCCCAGAAACAAAAGCTTCCACAGTTCCTTCTGCTCTTTTGCTTTGAACTGGTGCTTATTTGTAAAATTGTAAAATTACTGAGTTTTTCATCCAAATGAGACTGCAGCTGTGCCAGCAGATGGCACCAGCCTCCTGCTACTGTTCCTGCTTTGGCTCCTGTGAGAATTGGAAGTGGCTGTGCTATGGTATCATTTACAAGGCCTTGAAATGTGCTGATTCAAGATTTCCTGGTGGAAATCAGCTCTACTTCATCAAAGGCAGCATGACAGGGCCGTAAACACCTGACTTTCCCCTTATTCACTAGCAAGGTAGACCAGGGCCTGTACTGCATGGACTCTGACACTTATCCTACAGTCTTAGGGCAGATTGCAGTTGGTTTATAGCTAATTCTTCTCAAAAAATGATCTTTTATAACAGGCATAAAACAATAGGGACTCTTCAGCAAAGGAAATAACAGCCTTTTGGTCTAATCACGTTATTTGGGCAGCATCAGAAGTGCTTTGAGCTTCAATGGACTGGTTTTTCTTCCATGTCTAGCAGCAGGAGCTACATTGGGTAGGACTACACACTGCTCTGTCCAGTGGAAAATGTGGTTGTCTTCTTCCAGCTGGGGAGAAATAATTGAGTTGTGGTTCAAGCTTAATTTCTTTAGCAAAGCGGTCTAATGGTGATTCATATTTCTCTGTTTGAGAAACTCCACATCTTTTGTTTGGAGCTGGATATCCAGAATCCTCAGTGAGTGCAATACTTTCCATGAGAACATTTATTCCCCTTCCAGTACTTTGTCTGCAGCAATGGTGGAAAATGCTCCAGATTACAGAAGCTAGAGTTTAAACGTGGTTATGCTTGCACGCAGAATTATCTTAAGATGTTCAATATTGGTTTAAAGGAACAAATATTTTTTAAAAAGAAAAAAAAAGACTGTATTCTTTTGAGTTGCTTTCTTACCTAATACTTTTCAGTCAATCAGGAAATGCGCTCATTTGGAACATCTTCCAAGGAATCATTTTGAGCCCAAACCTAGTGACAATGACTGCTGTTTGCAGACCTTGTGGTTTGCACTCCTATGGTCTTATTTTAATTTGAGAAGCTCTAAGTGTTTAATGAACATAAAATGACCCTAGTGCTGCTTTGCAACGGAGACATTATTATTGCTGCTTCACTGTGCCACACAGTGCTCACAGAAGAAGTGGGCTCCATCTGAGATTTAGTCAGTGGCTTGAAATCACAACACTGATGTTCCATTACCTTCACTACAGGCTGCATAGATGTCAGTCATAGGGATGTGTTTCCTCAGGTGTAAAAGGGAGGAAATTGAGCTCTCACGCTTATTTAAGTCAGAGCATCCAAGCCTGGGGTAATATCTTTCTGTCTGTATGTATAGCACCCAATATGTCAGGGTATGACCTCAGCCAAGGCTTTTAAGTGTAGCGCAATGCCAGTAAAAGTATAAAAAGTGATTTACAGTGTGAAAGCCTCGGGATACAAAGGCAAGTAACTCAAAATTTATTAAATGCCAGAATGAGGTTTGCCTGTGTAACAAGTACAGCCTGGAGCTTCTGTTGTGAGGCAGCTCTGCTGAGGCTGTGGCTGGAGCCTGCCTTTTGCAGATGAAATCTTGGCAGAACAGAGTTGCTCAAACCTTCTAAACAGTGTTGGGCAACCTTTGGTAATTGTATGAAGTCTTAGAGGGGGGAGTCAGTGAAGTAGTTATAAATCAGAGCTACTCTCCATTCTCCTGCTGGTTTACAGTAGGTGGCTGCCTCATAGCCTGCTCTTAAGAGATGCTCCCTTTCCTTTCATTACAGATACCTGTATTTTTATAAGCACACAGTGGACCTGCTGATAGAGCATGGAATCGTCTGCTCTGAGCAGCTGCCTCTTCCTGAGGTCTCCACAGCTATTTCCCACCTCTGGCAAGAGCTTTCTGAAGAAAGGAGAGACAGCATCTTGCAGTACTGTAGCCAGAGAGATTTCTTCGTGGATCCTAAGCCTGCTTGCCAAGAGTCTGCCTGTGCAGGAGGTAGTGTGAGGGACAGCGGAGGTAACAGTGAGGAAGCCAGTGGTTCCTCAGCCTCCACACCAGAGGAAGTAAGTGCTCAGTAGCATACACTGTCTAAGACTCCAAGCCTTGAGATGGTAATTGGCTCTGCAACTTTGAATTGGAAATATCCTGTAGTTGTAATTAACCTTTACCAAGACCACTTGAATGCATGAAGTGGAGACAAGAAGCAGACTTGGAGTAAAGATCTGCATCTTGGTAAGATACAGAGCAAGCTGTAGGAGTGCAGCAGTAGTAATCCTGCTAAGTCTCTGCTGACCTGTAGAGTTTCTGGGCTAAGTAACAGTTAAATTTGCTCGAACTTGCTTCAGGGGGGAGGGAGCAGGAACAAGTCTGCATAGTTGCTGTGCTCTGCAAACTCTCCAAGGAGCACAGATGACCTAAATCCAGCAGGAATACCCAGTTTGCCAATGCCTGCTGTCTTGTGGGTTCGGTGGGGGTTTTTTTTGTCATCAAAGCACTTGGTAGCAAAGAGAAAGCATTTGTAGACCAGTTCCAGTGGTACAGGGCTATTGACTGCCGCTGCCGTGCACCTCTGCAGTGCCCAGAAGTCAGCGACTGAGTAAACCAGGGCATTTACTAAGAGATGAAATAACAGCCAACTCTTTGAAAGCTGTTCCTGGAGCGCTGATTACTTAAGGAACTATCTGCTCAGAGACACGTTGGTGATTTTATTATCTGCCAGGGAGGGACAGATAGCCACTTTTAGCATATAATTGCACCAACAAGTTCTTTTTTAGTCACGAGACACAACTCATGATGCTGACCTCCTTAGGAAACAACTTAGGATGCTGCATGTACAATACTTTCTGGCATAGAAAATGTGTGACCTGAGTTGTGGCAGAGTGAGTTGCTGAGCTTATTGGCCTGTCACAGGGAGCATCTAAACTCCTCTGTAAGGCAGGTCGGATCTGGGGAGACTGGATGGTACCACTGACATCTCCAGCCATAAGCAGCAGCCCACAGCCAAGTCTGTCAAGCACTGATACAATTCATGCTTTTTACTGAGTTTTTGAGAGAGGTAATGTTAAGTGGAATTCCTAGAGGTGAAACACAGGGCTAAGGGGATGGACTAATCTTGTGCTTCTAGTGAGGAAATAACAGTTAACTCCTTATTAGTCCTGTCTCCACACAACGCTCTTGGTTTACTCTAGCTGTAAATGGATCTGTTAAGTGGAAGGAATGAATGTCATGCTTTTAAAGACTTCATTATTAAAAATTATACCATAGGTAGAACTTCTCTGTGGCCGAATATGTTGACATCTGAAGTGTTTTCACTGATAGGTAATGTTCGAAGATGCATTTGATGTTGCTGCTGCTTTCCTTGAGAGAAGTGAGACTCAGGGAATGTCTAGCCAGAGGTAAACTACAAACTCAGCATAAATTAATAGCCCACTGTCAATAATCCACAGCAAGTTTTCTGTGGAGTAAGGCAATAGCCTTACTTTTTTTGTGCCTAATTTTCAGTAAATGGTTAGAATAGAAGCCTCCAGCAATTGTGCTCACAATAATACTGTCTCTTAAGGTGCAAAAGTAAAATGATTAATAGGCATTTATGGCAGAATCAGAAAGAATCACTTATTAAGAGCACCCCGTCCCTTCAGGATAACTGGAATCCTTCTGATTTTCTTCACCACTGTGCATAGCCTCCCATCTTTTCAAATGACAATATTTGTAATGTCTTCCTTTTCTCTCTCTCCCTTACCAGGTCTCTGAGAACCATAAGGCATTCCCTGCATAAGTCAGCTAATCATAAAACATACTCCCATTTAATGAGACAAAAATGATAATTTTTTAACATTGTCTCCCTTACCTTTTTCAAGTACCCTAAATCAATCACAAGGAGGTGATCAAGCTCAAGTGTGGCTGACCTGAATGGTAACATCAAAGAAACACTAGGCTTATTGAATAATAACATCTCTTTTCTCTGCGGGTCAGATGAGTTACCTAAAAGAGAACATGTCAGATACAAAGCTGGCAAGGCCTTTGATTTTTCCCAGTAGACCAAAGACAGAAAAGAGTTGCTTTCCTAAAGAGGAAAGTCACATTATGACTCATCTTTTATGCATTCCTACTTAGCCTTCATTAGGATTGTTTCTCTTTGCAAATAGTCTTTTTAATCTGGGGTTTTGTTTCTGGTTGTTTTTTTTTTTTTTAATCCCATTTTTTACTTATTTTTCCATATTTAGAGAGTTCTTCAGTGTGAATCTCTTTTTGTCTTTCATCACCATTCCACCATGCACTTCCAGAACAGAATTAATGGAAATAAAACTGTTTTGGCTGTTGATAAGAACATACTTGAATACATAATAAAGCTTAACAAATAAATGACATTAAATAATATAAACTAGGTCAGAATTGTTGTTTGCTTTTAAAATAAGATGAAGTATTCCCCAGTGCATTGCCATCATCTTGGCAAACTTTTTTAGGTCCCAAATTACATTAGTATCTCAGTAGTCAAGCTTTATCCTGTTGCCTTCCTTCCCTGTCACTCTGCTTTGTAATTCTGGACAGAGGCCTGATGGCAGAATTTATAAAAACCCAGGGAGAGGTGAGGCCCAGAATTAATCTTAGCTTTTTGCCAGAGTTACCTGTTACCCGAGTACAAACCTGCCAGTGATAGCTAATACATCATTTCATGACCACACATTACTGCATTCACTCAAAAACTTTACAAAACAAGTCAAATATATTCCTCTGAATACCATATACACTACCAAATAACCACTGTTGCTCTAGGTTATTAATGGATATCTGCTTTTTCCCCAAAACAGTGTTCCTTTAGCTGTCATGTATCAGTGGATCTGTTTGTTGTGATATTAGTTTCTTGTATTGCTGTCCTCTGTTCTTAAATACCTTCCTTGCATTTGTTAGACAGTATCTTGTCACTATGTCCACCTCCTCCTTGCCTTGCTTGGCTATTGTCTTTAAAATCAGAGTCATGCTGAAAACAATTTGAATCTTTTTTTTGGTTTCTAAGTAGAATGTGGAGGACAGAAAGTAAGCAGGAGGAGAAAGGAGGGAACAGGAGATTAAATATAGTATCTGGTTCCATTTTCAGTTCAGCATTTGCAAGCTGTACTTCTGAAAATCCAGCAGATCGTCACAGACTCTATCTGCAGATCGTTGACTTCCTAAAAAGCCTCTTCTTTGCTAATACACAGTTCTGCCAGGTAAGCTTTGCCAGATGTATTTCTGTCCTTTCTGTGCTTCTGATCATATTGTCCAGGATCATTACAGATAGGAACCTGGGGCTCACCACTGGATATATCATTCCAAAAAGGTCATTGGGATTGCCTTTATGAGAGGCAAAGTGTGAGGGGTTATTACTGCTTAAAATATTATTCAAAATGGCAAATGAGATCAGGAAATTTTTTGTTTGGTTGTCTGCATGAAGGTTCAGCTTGAGTGATCTGATGTGAGCAGGGGAAGCTCACTTCTCAGTTCTCCATTAACAGACAACTGCTTCATTCTGAGCTCAGAAGGACCTCCTTCTTCTTGTCTGGGTGCCAGGTTTCCTGCCCTGAGCCCTCCACTCATAGGGTATTTGTGTTCTTGAAAGAGCTGATAAACAGCTGCTAAGCTGCCTCTTAAGCTCAGTCTACTGTTGCAGGTACACTGATCCAGATGTCATTGTGTTTGCAGTCTTCTTCCTCCCCTTCTTGACCTCCTGCCAGGGAGGTGGCTCAGAGCTCGCAGGGGCAGGACTGAAAGGGAGATATCCTTCATCCAGAGCATTCTTGTTTGGGCTCAGAGTCAATTGTACCTCCACAGCAGCCACTGTTTTGCTATTTTCTATTGCTTAGCTTACACCCAATCTCTGTTACTTGGGCAGATGCTCCTTTGAAGGAAATAAGAGTGTTTGTGATAAGGGGTTACTGGGACAGAAAGCTCAGCAGAAACTTAATGTTGCACCACTCTCTGAATCTATCCCATCATGACTGCTGCACACAACTTGGTTCCCTCCATCTCAGGAAAACAGTAGGCATCAGACAGCAGCTTCTAGAGTAGGACTCTTCTGAAAAAAATAAAAACCTGAGGGTACTGTGAGAGAGTTTTGATCCTGAATGGTGTGGAATTGGTACATGGAACAAATATTCCTCATGTCTAACACCAGAAGAACTAGAAAACACTCCAGGAAATGACCAAACAACATATTAAAAAATACATGCACATGCAAATTACCAGATTTAACTCCTGGGGCATCAATCCATCTGAAGGTCCAGATAAAATTTCCAGCTCAGAAGGACCTCACAGCACAGTTTGCCATAACACCGGAGCATATATTGTGGAACAGAGCACACTCCCTGTCTAAACATCCCCTCCAGGGTATTGTCAACAGACAGGCACTGATCTATACAGCCTTTGGACTGAGAATAGCTATGTTCTGCATAACAGTAGAGCTCTTCCCGTGTTTATGTAAATGACTGTGAGCTGAGCAGAAAAGCATTAGGCAGGATAGGATGTTTTCTAGTTTAAAATTTCTATTGTGAATGTCATGCCTGGCAGCTTTAAGTGGTCCCATTTTGTCCTTCTTCTTGGTGCTGCATTGTTTTGTGTGAGCCCAAGTTCATCTCACAGCTCCCAGATGAGGTGGCATGAAAAGAGGTAGTGTCTCTTTCAAGCTTTGAAGAGGGACACCTGAACTAAGGCTAGGAGAATGGGAGTGATGGGAAGACAGGTAGCAAAAGAAGCTGAAGTAGTGCAGATTGGCAGTTTAAGCTTTGTGGATCGAGAAGGAAATAAAAGGCTATGTGCTCTTTTCTGCAGGAACTTTGAGCTGTCTGTGATAAGACAATGAAAAGAGTTTGAGCAGAAGTCACCCAGGCTAGAGAGTACTGATAATGTGAAGGTCACAATCTGTTTTGGTTTAGATAACTGCAGTACAGCACATCTAGAGACAACTGCCAAGGGCCGGGAGGGGGAAGCAACAAAGACTGACAGCAATTTCTTGTTTTGGGAGAAGAAACTAAGTTCCATCTCAAAACAAACTGAGGTACTTATTGAAGTGGTTGCAGAGCTGGAACAGGAGACATTCCAGGTAGCTCAAAACACACAAACTCAGTCAGCAGCAGAGAGCTCAGTATAGGCTACATACCTTACCCCAGAAGCTGGCCACTCAGAGCATCAGAGACTCTTGAACTGGACAGGGAAAGGATCCCTTCCTGCTTATCTTACAGGTGTGACCATTCCCCCTCCCTTGATGTGGCACCTGTGCCACACTAGCCCAGGAGTCTGGGCAGTGCTGGGATAAATTATCCCAAGGATAAAGTGCTGTCTTGGTGCACTGTGCACACACCTTGTAGAAGGCACGGAGGTGGGCAGCAGGTACAGTACCAAGGTGAGGCATGCAATGTGCACCTGACTGAAATATGAAAGGCAGCCTATGGTCTCCTTTCATTCCACCTGCAGAGCTGATGAGGCAACAGGTTTTATTGCTGGTCATTAGATGCTATTTCTCCTTGTTAACTGTCCAGGTACAAAATACTGTTGTTGGATTGTGTATGTTCACTGTTTTGTTGTCACAGATCCACTGGGTGCAGCTCCTCTTGAGCTGCTGCCCTGGCTCTCAGGGCTGCCAAGGGCATGTACCCTACTGGTATAAAGTGCTTGAGAAAGACTCAGACAAGAGGAAGGAGGAAATAATTTGGACAAGGAAAAGGAGGGCTCTTAAAAGGACAGTGATCCAAATCTGAGAACAGCAGCATGCTTCCATAGTACATGGTACAGAAATATTTCTGCGCGTGAGATCAGTTAAGCAATCATCATTTTTCAAGAGCTGTTAAGGTCACATCATAAGAGATGCTTAGCAGCAAAGGCAGTAAATAATTAATTTAGATTGAGGTCCAAAGGTTTTACAATATCTACGTGAAGGTCTGTGGGGTTTTTTCGAAGTGGCACTGAGCACCTTTGCATCTTCAAAGGCACACTTTTCTTTTAAAATTATGGATTTTGGATGAGTCACTTGGCAAGCAAGTGGGATTTAGTGCTCCTTAAGCTATATATTTTTTAAAGAGCACCTATTTTTAAAAGCAGTCTTGCCCTAAAGTCTTGCATCAAGGCATGAGGTGGACTAGCTGAACCCCTTTTATCTCTTAGACTTTGATTTCTCAAGAACCCCTTATTCTCTGTAAGCTGCTGAAAGAGAAGACAATTTCCTTCTATTGCTAAAGATCAGCAAAGCCTGAAGTTGGTAGAAGTTAAGGGCTCAAGGAAACTCATCTTCAGAGCCTGTTATGTGACCCACTTGCTATCACAGTCAGTAACAGCTGCCTGACATGATGTAAATAGATACAGGGTGGAGTACTGTGATTTTAGAAAGAAATTGAAAATTTGAGCCGTTCTGCATCAGACACCTCAGACACTTGACAAGTGCTGGTTCTGATTTTAAGAGGAAGGAGGGCTCATGGCACATTAGCTGACACATGCAGCACTTGACCAACCCACTGTGTATTGGAAACACAATCAACTCCTGTGGTTTTTAATCCTGCTTGACTTTGGTGGGGCTTTCAGGAAGAAGATCTTCAGTTTGATTATGTGACTGTGATGCTGAGATGCACCGAGACCTTTGATGATGAAGATTTCTAAATGGTATCCGTTTGCTAACGTTTTGCCCAGCACTGCTGGGTACACCAGGCATGTGAAGAGACTGCACCTCTTTCAGTGAAGCTACTCTCTGAGCAGAGTGTGGAAATGCTGTGTTAATGTGGTTTGTTACCGTTCAGTTTCCATTCCTGCCTCAGAGCTTCTTGATGTATCAGTTGAATAATTTATACCTTTAAAAGTTCCAGGGTTTAGATATTTATAAAATCTTAACAAATACTTTTATCAATTGCTTTTTAATGTTTAACCTCCCTTCACAAGTAAACTGAGGCATATACAGTTAAGTGACCAAGTCAAAGTGCCTTGCACCCTGGCAGTGCTTACTTTTCTGGTGCAATTTTTCAGCTCAGGAAAGAAGGATTTCCTCAGAGGGAGTGAGATGAGGCTCTTCCATCTCTTTATGAGGACAGCAGCAGTGGCCACCCACTCCCAAATCACCCAGAGAAGTATTTAATTTTGCAAAGTGTCTAAGGCTGGGTGATCACCCTTGTGTTCTCCTGCCATATCTCATTCTTTGATGAGTAGTGCTGCTCAGATAGCATCTTGGAATTAAAAATGCTGTAAAGATAAATAAAATTCTTCACATCTCAGTGCTATCATTAAAGGTTTTCTGCCAAATATGCACATCCCCTTAGCAGTCTGGTTTTTGGGACACGTGCTGGTTGAAACACATGTACTGACTTTGCAGGGGATCCATCGTCAAATCATTCTTTCCTTTAGCTAGTACAAGAGATATATGTATATGCCTACAGTAATAATTGTTTACATCAAGTGTTCTGCCTGTGTTTTCTTACCATGCTGTAGTTTTGGAGGGAAATGTGTTCGTTTTTCTCAGAGTTAAAGCTACTTTTAGCTGTAGAACTTGTACAGATGCCTGTTATCTCCAGTTCCATTTACCACAGAACATTTGGCCAGGTTTCTTACAGTAATGATTCTTTTACCACATCCATCTTAACTGCTGCATCAGCTGAGGTCAAACTTGGCAATGCTGGCATGTACTGTAGAACAGACATGGGAGTAGATAATGTTTAAAGGTTAACAGCCTTTTCTTAATAACCTTTCATCCCCACCCTTCTGAGGGACAGTGTAGGGCAGACACTAAACAGCAGACTATTTCATTTTCCAGTGGCTTTAAGCCCGCTGCCTACCAGAGGAGATGGTTTTGGATGGATATCATGAACTATGTAGATGCATTCCCTTGGTCATCACATCAGAGTTTCTGATGCTTCACCAGGAGAATTTTAGGTTAAGAAGGCCCTGAACAGCCATGTGAACAACAGCACTCGGTGGCTGGGCTGATGGAAACTTCCTAAAAACCAGCTGGAAAATGTGGGCTAGCGGGACAGGGTGGTGGGAAGGAACTGGAGGCAGAGAGGCAGCAGGAAGGGAGGAGGGGGAAGCATGAATGCATCAGTGGAAGGGTGCCCATTGCAGGGGTTTGGGCAGACCAAGCTGAGCGGGGCAGAGTGGGACCAGGCGTATTGCAGCAGGGCAGCTCCTCACGCTACGAGCCAGCAAGCATAACAGGGCAGAGCTGTTGCCCAGGTCCCATCTGCTTGTGAGAAAGATGTGAAAATCAGCTGCTGAGGAGGTGTTCCAGAGTCAGATACAAATACCCATCAGCAGAACTCCTTGGCCAGAACAGCAGAAGAATCTGTCTTGACTTCCCAAGTAGCTGCCTGCCTCTTTGCAAAGCTGCAAGCAGAGTGACACCCCCTCCCACCCCCCCAACTCCAGGTTGAAATCAGTCAGCCTTGCTGCACTTGGACCTGAAGAGTAGCACAGAGGGTAATACAGTTGACAGGTAGCTGGCTGTACTCCCTGTGAGCCAGAACAGCCCTCAAGTGTTCAGCTTTACACTTAAGGATCCTCTGATTTTCATTTGTTTTCATTAAGTAGCAAATAAACAGAAGCTGTGTCGCTGTGGTGCAAAGCCAAATGTGCTTCCAAACCTCAAGTGGCCACATGTAGCTGGGAAGAGCAGTGGCCCTGCAGCCTAGCCCCTGCCTACTTCATTTTAAACTCTGGAAGTGCCCCCTTGAGGCAAATGAAAGGTTATTTTATAAGCGTATAAGATTATATAATGCATTTTATAAATATAAGAAAAACACCCCAAAGAGGGGATTTCAAAGGACATTTAGGATCTTGAGCTTGAAATAGGGACGTAAACAGCTTCTGAAAACTGCCTTTAAGCCTTAGCAACAGCAGCTCCAGACCAGCACATGCATCTACACAGTTGCCTGCACCTCCTGGGCTGTAGGATGTGCCAGGGTAAGGAAGGAGCCACCGCTGGGGACTGGAGCCCCCTCATGCCAGGAGCTGTAAAGTCGTGCCCAGCTCTACTCCAGGGAGCTTGCAAGCCAAGTACAAGATGGGGACACAGACACAGCAGCAGGCTGGGAGTGCAGGGTGACAGCAAGGCAGATGATCAATGTTCCCCATCCTTGGGTGAGGGGAAAAAAAGCCAGTTGAAGACTGATTTTTGTGGGAAACCTGTGCCAATACTACTTTTTTTTTAAAAAACAGAGCTAAAGCAAACATATGTCAATCACCCTAAGAAATAGCATTACGATGTACATTTTAATTAATTAAAAAAAAAAAAAAAGAATACATCTAAATGTATAAATCTCAATGCAGGAAACAGAAGCTTATGCTACAGCGACAATGTTATTATGCACCACTGACAATCAGCACCGTGTGCAATCACGTTATATATGACCATATAGGTTAAGGCTGTTTCTGCTGATAATGGAAAGGAGCAAGAATCTGCAAATTGTTTTCCAGAGAAGTGGCTGTCACCTCACAATCATCACACCAGACCCAACAGGTACAGTGGGGGGTACACGGGGCATAGCAGTAGCAGGGATGCATTGGATTGTGAGCAGAAGAGTTTTCTCCTCCATCTTTGATGACAATTCCTTCATCTTTGAGCAGAAGAGTTTTCTCCTTCATCTTTGCTGACAATTCCTTCATCTTTGTGTGGTTTGGTGCCCTGGGGAAGCTGGCTCCCCTGAGACTGCTCCCAGCACCCCAGGTGGGATTCATTTCAGTGAAGCTGGGTTTTTCTGTCAGGTCAAGAACCTAAGTAAGGTCTCTAGAGCCCCTCTGCAGTCTAAGGTGGGAGAGATATGTTCAAAAGACAATTTATCCCACTAACCTTGCATGCCTCTCTTACAACAACACTCATTTGACTGACTTTAAATTTCAGGAATACGGAATGAAATTAATCATGACCTAGAGGTGCCTGCTCCTTCCCCTTGGCCAAGATGAGGTATAAATCACAAATAGAGGTGAGCATTGCCACTACAGATCTTTAAGGTGATGAAGATTAGCTTCAGCCCAGAGAAGGCCTGAGAGTGGTACAGGGCCCACATCAGGGATGCCTTCTCCTACAGGTCCTTGAGCAGCCAGGCCAGGGGACGGAAAGACTTCTGCTTCAGTTAAATAGCTGCTCCTTGGGGTCCCCAAGGCTTAGTGCAAGGAAGGAAACATCTTTCCCAGGCATTTCTTGAGTTTTGGTGTTCCCCAAGATGGCCTGTGTTCTTCCTAGAGGTGGGCAGACAGGAGCAGAGGGGAGAAAAATGACTCTCTCAAGGTCACCAGTGGTGCAGAGGACAGAGCTGAGAAGAGAAAGACATCGTTGTTCTCCTGCTCCAGCCTCTACCAACTGCCAGCTCATGTTCGAATGAGACCTCTGTTGCAGAGATGAGTTCACCTGCAGGCCAGGTGCTTATATCCTTGTATCAGCACCTATCTCAGAATCTCTTTCTGAACTAGCTTGGACACTGCTTCCCTGTCCAGCAGCCCTCCGTTCAGCCGTTCTGTTGCTGCCAGGTAGTCTTCTGGGGCAAGCAGGGAGATACCGAAACCAAGAGACAGAGCAGTATTTGGTGCCTATGCCAAATGGAAGATCATAGACCTTGGAAATGAGCTGAGAGTTGTCTGCCTCTCCCTTGTGGCTGTTCTTCCACGCCAGGAGCCCCCGCTCCTCCTGCGTTCCTGCAACAGCAAAAATGAGATTGTGTTCTGAGCACAGGACTGCCTTGTGTGACTCACGCTCACTTCTCAAATCCCAGCAGACCCAGCACAATATCCAGATCCCTTGCACTTAAACCCTTCTAGCTCCAAAGCTCTTTAGGAAAATTCACTGATGAGCTTCTAGGCAACACCCGTCTTCTTGCAACAGCTTCCAGAGAAGCAGTCTCCTTCTCCACTCCATAGGAATCAAGTATACCAAGACAGGTGCTCACAAGCCATGGGACATCCAAGAACTGTTCAAAGTGGGGGTCATACAGTGCTAAGAAAGCCAGACTGGATGTTAACTGCCCAGATACTGCAGAGTGGTGAAGTAAGGTTTAGCTAGCAATTACTAGTCAGTCACAGGCATTTACCTTACCCAAGGAATTGCTAAGTGCCTGTAATTCTGTCAGCAGCTGAGTCCCTCTTAGGAAAGGGAGTGAGTATACCTATAAATTCTGCCCAGAGGAGCTGAAGATCAAGGGCTACAGGAAAATGAATGAGCCAAAAGGAGACTGGCTTTCCAAGAAGCCTGAGATGGTAAAAGAATTTGGTTAACAGAGCATCCTTCCTGATCTTTTTCCCTAGCACAAAAGAGGGTTTCCTCCCCTATTCTTACGCTGTCCCTCCCCAGGCTTGATGAACATCAGAGGGTCTTTGCTCTCTGTGAGTGCCAGCTGCAGGTGCTATATCCTCTCTTTGGTCATCAGCCTTCCCTACTGCTTTCCACTGCTGTTCAGCCTCAGTTTTAGCAGGTCTCAGAAGGAGGCATGCATTGGCTCCTTCCACTGTAGTCCTGTAGCTACTGTTCTCTCTCCTTTCAAGCAGCAACGTGGCTCTAGGCTGGCATTTTCCCTGAAAGACCTTTTTCCCAAAGAAATCTTTTCTTCTAACTGGGTCGTTCCTGAAAAATGAGTTTGTTTTTGATAAGCTGCTGTTTTCCAAGCAGAGACCATTTCAGTGTTGTCTCATGTTCCTAACCCCTCTCTATGGGGATTTCAGTCACGTGGTGTTGGCACAACTCCTACCCATAAAGCAGCAGTGACAAAGACAAAAAAATACTAGGAAACAAACCCTAGAGCAGGCACAAACTAGTAGCTTAGCTCATTTCAGCAAATCCTACCTGGAATGGTGTTATCAAGGAAAAATCCCAGGAGTCCACCCACAAACATGCCAGTGGTGAGAAGCACCTGGATCACCTGGTCCAGCTGGATGATTCCTAGCAGAAAAACAAAGCTTCGGATAGTCATGCAGAGAGACACATATTTGGCCAGCAACCTACCCAAGTGCCAAGAGGCTGCAAGCTGCATGCTTGTTGAGACAAGATGTGCAAATCCAAAAGCAGAGTTTAAGATCTGCCAGCACACAGGAGATTGACCTCACTGCCAGGTTCAGACCTACAGCTTTATTCTGTATAATTATTCAGTGAACCAACTGCGGGTGGGCAGGAGTTGATTTCTAAATACACTAAGAACCTGCTATAACAGTGCAGACCACAGCACTGTCCTGGAAAAAAAAGTTGCCTTCTGCTCCAAACACCATCAGCACCTCCAGGACGTAACATCAAGCAGTTCACTACAAAAGCAAAAGCTCCAATTCCTGAAGAAATACAAGCATATTTAGCATGGGATTTCAGCGCAAGTGATGTTTCTCCATGAGGGCTGATAGGCATGAGCAAAGCCCGGTGGCACTGAGCATCTCATAGACCATCTCTGGAGTGTGATTTGTCAGCCCAGCTCACTCCACAGCTCACCCAGCATGCCATATATACCTTAAGAGAAAAAAACTACGGCCCTTGTGATGAACACATTAGTCACAGAAGACATAACAAAGGGGAAACTGTTGGAGAACTCAAAATTTCCATGAAGAAATCAGAGCAAAGGGCAAGAACAGCCCTCCCAGGATGAAACAGGCAACAGTCAAAGCACAGATTTCAGGGTTTCATCGGGAAGAAAAGCATTTTAACATATTTCTCTGGATAAGCCTTTGCTTCAGTTTTATGCTACAGATGCTTATGATGTTGCGTCTTACCCGTTTCCAGCAGTGTGTTATTTTTGCTTGCCCAGTTGGGAACCGTGAGGCCAGCGAATACAGAAAATCCAAAGATAAAGATGTTTCTGGAGGAGTTCATATCTGTGTACTGCACGGAGAAATTGTACACATTATGTTTGGAATTACCCAAATCTCTGGATTACCGTTGCGTTCATGAGACGTTCCCAGTTGTAAACATCACACGTAGGATTGGACCCAGGCAGCAGCCCTGGTGCTGCTGCTCCCCAAGAGCCCTGCTCTGGCCAGAGAGCCCTCTCTGATTTAACCTCTCTGGATAGATGCCCTCATCTTCACCAGAGGAACTACCATTTGCTGCAGCACAGTTGTGGTGAGGACCTGATGGCAACCACAGTCCCCTTTGCTAGGGATGAAATGGCACTCGCACAGCTCTTACCTGCAGATTGGAAATCCCCACGGCCGTGATAACTCCAAACATGACAAGGAACATGCCCCCGATCACCGGGGTGGGTATGCTGGCAAGCATCGCTCCCACTTTCCCAAAGATGCCACTCAGGAGCATGGCACAGGCACCGGCAATGATCACCATTCGACTTCCTACCTGGGTCAAGAGGAAGAGGAGGCAGTCACGCAGCAGCCGGCACAGAGAGGCAAGGGATGGCAGGCTCTAGTGCCACCCTGCCAGGCAAGGTTTGCACCTCCAGCTGAAGCACTCAGTGGCACATTCAACTACAGGTTCAAGGGCAGCTGCTGGTGAGATGGGCTGCTCATACTACACACACCTATGTACATGTTGGTATCCTCTTTCTTTGTCAAGACCGCTACGATTTGCTGTTAAAGTTTATTACTAAATTAAGAGCACAGTAAACCCCACAGACATCTTTGTTCTCACTCCAGCCTAGAAATGTCTTGGCAGACCCATCGGCTAGTGCTGCTGCCACCCAGCCAATTCACTGGACAATCCTTCCACCAGGGTTTTGGTTGCCATCTAAAAATGGCTTTCAATGAGGTATCCCGCACCGATCCTTTCATTCGCTAGAGACCATGATCTGGGAGACCAGAACTGGCAGCCTGCTCCAGTCCTGAGCTCTGATGCATCCTTTCCATGCTCAAGAAATGGCTAAAAAAAAGTAGGAAAATGTCTTGGTCTGTCCCTACTTTGGGTCTGTCCCTACCTTTCATCACTCACCTAGCTTCAGTAAAACCCCTTTTTTGTTTTTTTTCCTCATTTTTACCCCTAGGAAGAGCCAGGGTGCCCTTTTCTTGGCTGGGCACTACAATAAAGACAGGATGAATCACGAAGCCATGCCTTTCATTTAGATCTGTTAGAGCATGTGAACAGGAAAGAAAGAGAGTATCTGCCAAACAAAGGGATTGAAGAGACATTTACAGATGACGGAAACTGAAAAGCATCAATATTTATTAGTTTCAATTTAAGATATGCCTTGCCACACCAACACTAGCACAGCTTAAACAATCATGCTAAGATTTACAACAGTCATGTCTTAGGCAGGGAAACTGTAATCCTCTGCAAACAGTTTATAATTCAATTAAATATTTTAATCCCTCCCTTTAAATATCTGAAGAATGTTGTATTTACAGGAAGGGCTTTTTGGGAATGCTTCCAACAAAAGCATTTCCGGTAGCAGTGTTTCTTTAAAAGTATTTCTTAAACATATCCCTTTAGAATACTTTAAGTCATACTTGATTGTGAAAGATAAATGAAGAAGATTTGGTGAGGAGGTTCAAAATGAAATCATGTGTTGCCTTCAGGTGGGCTTTTTATATTCCTTGGCTTAAAACCTTGGGACACCCATTACCATCAAAACTGTAACTTAATAAAAGCCAACAGATGTATTTTGTCCCTGGATTAGAATGAAGCTTCAGAGTCTTAATTTGCCAACCTGTCAAATCACTCAGTGCATGGAGTTGGCCTTAAAGGCAAATTAACTAATCCACTGACACCAAAACTGTTGACGCTACGCTGCTAAAGCCTCTAGTTTAGTGTTTGTTTCAATTATGTCAGGAAAACAAGAAAACCAGTTCTCTTTTTTCAGGTCAAAGAAACTGCTCTGTTTCCTGCGGTGTATATGGCGACTCTGAGGTCTTTACCTCTCCTTAAAATCCTCCTCTTCTTTTCTTGGATGTGGGAGCTCAGTACTGGCATGCTGGGATTGATCAAGCAGCTTGGACATAGGTGCCTGGTGCCATTTAAGATGTTGCATCTTGGCAGCTTCCAGCAGCTTCCCCCTTTGCCTTACCTGACAGCCTCTCTGGATACTGGAGACGTTTCAGGTGGTGCTGGCCACCTCAGTTTAAGCAGAGGAAACAGGTCCCTCACATTTCCACTTTGTAAGGAAAAACGTGTTTCCCACGTGCAAACCAAAATGAAATCTGGAGGCTCACCTTGGTGATGCCCAGGGCCCCCACGTTCTCGCTGTAGGACGTGGTGCCGTTCCCCGTCCCCCAGGCCCCAGCCAGGAGGCAGCCGACTCCTTCCACGCCGATCCCGCGGCTGAGGGCGTGCTTTGGGGGCGGTGGGGCCCCGGAGAGGCGGGCGCAGGCGTAGTAATCTCCCACGGACTCCAGCATGGAGGAAATCACCCCGGCTAAGATGCCGAATATCCCAGCCAGGCTGATGGTCGGCACTCCCCACTGGCCTGCAAGTAAAAAACCCGGGTTCGGATCAGCGGGGCACGTTTGTAAAAGCTGCTGCTAAGGGGGAAGAATGAGGATGCTTGGGGAAGTTTGCCTGAATTTTGGCATTTCCTCTCCCCCCGCTAGCACACTGGAGCCGTGAGCAGCACGGCGGGATGTGGAAAGGGGAAAGGGGGGCAGTGGTACCTGGGTAAGGCAGCCGAAACCAGGGAGCCTGGGACAAAACATTCCCACGGGCGTCTGTCCGGGCCAGGTGTCCGTAGGAGCTGGGGTCCGGGGGGAGGACATCAGTCACCGTCAGCACGTAGCAGAGCAGCCAGCTCAGCGAGAGCCCCAGCAGCACCTGCCCATCACACGCAGCGGTGGCATCTGGTTAAGGCGCGACCTCATCTCTGGCACACTTGTAGGGGACAAGGTGTCATCCCACATGGGATGGAGGCAGAAGGATGGCAGGGGGGTCCTTGGCCTTCCCTGCCTCATTCCCTCCCCACATGCAGGGCCATGTGGGCTTTCTTCCCCTCTGCCACCTCGCCATGAAGGCTGGGCTGGGAAGTGCTAACTTGTCTGGACACAAGTGGGAAGAGCCCAGGCAGCCCAGGGTGGGTGATGAGTCCCTCTGCCATGGCCACTGGTTCTCTGGGAACCTCAACGTACCGGGAAGATCTGGAAGAGGTAGACGGGGGAGAAGTGGCACTTCTTGCCTCTTTGGTAAGATGGCAGCAGCACAGGGACATCTTTCAGGTACTGAGAGAACAGAACTATGAAAGAAATAGTCCTAGGAGAAGGGAAAACCAGACCATGAGACACAGTGGGTGCTGAACTGCCCACCTGGCCCCACATTAACCAAAGAACTCCTACTGGAAGACCTAGGACTGCAGAGGACCCCAAAAAACAGGTTCTCAGCACTCCCCATTCCAGCAAGCCTGGGGTAGAACAAGCTTTCCTTCAAACTCTACTGACAGCTCTGCTGCATTTGCAAATTTTTTTTTTCCCCTCTTTTATTTCAAAACCAACGCCCCAGATGGTGCATCACCGAGTGTGACACAGTTGCCAGAGTTTAAAAATGACTCTTGAGTAAAAGGAAAACTGAGAGATGTGCAAGGTCCATGCAGGGTATGTAGGAAACTGAATCTCTGTGCTATTTAGATATGTGGGAAATACAGGATGTACTGGTTTCCCAATTTCAGGTTCACCTATGCTGCGGCAAAAAGCTCCTATGTGGCTATAGGCACAATATCCACAGGCAGGCACAACACCAGCAGTGCAAAGGGAAACATTAACCTCACCTCTCTGCAAAGACACACCGTGATGTACGGCCAAAGGGTGTCTATCAATCATGATTCAAAGTACTGAATGACTGGAGGCAGAAAGTCGAAGGAGAACCGGTTTCCATCCGTGGTTTCCAACGCTACCGAGCCCAGACAGACCTGCGTCAGCTCACATCTTGTGCATTTGCATGAACAGAGGTGCTCAGCAGCCTTATGAATCACTGCACAGCCCTTGTCTATCTCAAGGAGGTGTCACTGCTTATTATTCAGCTTGCCTGACACATTCCATTAACAAACACTATTTTCAGCTGCTTATAATTCTGCCGAACTTCACCCATTCAGGATGACAATTTCCATGGAAAATGTCCACCTCAAGAAAAATATTTCTGGGAAAGTATATCCCACACCTATTTGAAAGAGTGATGTTGAGGAACTAGACATAGTATAGCCTGTTCTGAGAAGGTCATTTAGCCTTGAGCAGCAGCAGAGTCTGCTTATGACCTGGGACGGAGATTTCAGATGTAGTAGAACTTGTTCTGTGGGGTGGGGGATATTGCTCTGGCTCACAAAAATCTGCTCAACTATGATTAGTCTGTAACCATAATCATTCATCCCAGGTCCCAAGCAGTCAGCAGAAACATCTCAGGTTTTAGCGTTTGCAGCCCATAAAGGTTCTGAGCTTTCTGAGTATGTCCAGTGGGAACAAGTAAGCATGCACTAGACCAGTTTCTTGAGACAACAGCAGGTACTGCCCATCGTGGGGACTCTGGGATGTGATGGGGCTGAGATCACATGCCTCATGTCTTAGGCCTCCTCCATCACCTCTCTCTCCCTTTCCCTAACGGCACCAATGGAGCATGGAGGAAGAGGCAAAAGAGGACACAAATTCAGAGAGCTCAGCACACAGTGATCAGGTTAGGGCTAAGTTGCCTGAGTCATTGAAGAATGGCCTGGGATCAGCACAGTTAGAGGTTGGGACAGAGATGAACAGGACAGAAAAGGTGACCAGGGTTGAGTACAGGGACACAGGCTGGAGGACGGGGACGCCAATAGTGGAGCCAGTGGCTGGAGAAGGGAGGGACAAAAAGGAGATAGTCCAGACAAGTATATGCAGTTTGAAGGGAAAATTCAGACTGGCTAAGCAAACAGGCTAGGATAAATCATCAGAGATGGAGAACAGAACAGGACAAGAAGTCAGAGTTGTGGTGAGAGAAACAACGGTGAAAGGAAAGCAGGCAGGTGTTAGGGGGTGTTGGTGGAAGAGAACAGTTAGGTGAGGAACTGGAGGGGTGGAGAAGAAAGCTGGTATTTAGGGCCTGGAAGGGCAAGTTTGGGGAGAAGAGAACCAGAGAGAGGTGGACTGAAGCATGTCTCCACATCACGCTGCCTTCCTGGCCCTGCAGTCAAGCCAGGCCCCTGAGTCTCCAAAGGCAGCTCTGAAAACACTAACCAACTGATGAGAGCCCATGGAGAGGGTAACAACCTGCTCCTGTTGCACGTTACCCCAAGCTGCTTTAAAGATCTGAGGGTGCCAAATCTGCAGCAGAACCATGCAATTTCTACTTTTTAAATTCATTTCTGAAATATCAAGGAAATCCTGCCACCAAGCACTTGTGCACAAGGGCATGCACACAAATATCCCTGAAAGAGCTCTCGTGCTACAAAGCCACATGCACAGATATTTCCAGAGAAAAAAATTCCTCCTTGTCATGTGAAAACAATACATAAACCACCAGCTATTTTAACTCAAGGAATACCTAGCTCTGAGTGCTCAACTTTGTAATTTTAGGAATGTCTTTTTAACTTAAATAATGGGTGTGTACCACTGTCTTCAATGTGCGTGGAGACTGCCCCCAGGAATTAAGCACTGGAAACACTTCTTTCTCTACTGACCTGTGAACTTCAGATTTTTCACAAAACCAGATCTTTTTAGCTCATTTTGGGGTTTTGCTTTGTTGCTGAGGGCTCTAAGATCCCGGGAGGAAAACTATGCCATGATGCTGTCTTACAGAAGCCTGCTGCACGTTCGTACTTGATAAATAACCTGGATCCCAGGGGAACTCTGCTGGAGACTGCAACAAGTGCTTTCATATTAGAGCTCTTCCCACGGGGAAGAAAGACTTACATGAATGCTATGCCCCAGTGCTGCCCAGCCTTGTCCCCAGCTGAGTCAAAGAGAGGCAGGGCAACCAAGGTGATGGTGGGAGCAATTGTCAGGGGTCCGATGAACCTCATCAGAAAACCGATCAGGCCAGAAAATCCAACGAAGATCTGAAAGCAGGAAGCTACAATGATAGCTCCTTGCACCTGGAAAGATGAAGGGAGACAACAAAGGTTGAAAAGAGATCCATCTGTGGAGCCTTTTCTTCGTAAGTCAGTGCAAAACTGGTGTGAGAGCTGAGCTCAGCCAGGCTCCAGTGGCAGACCAGCATGGAGGTTTCCTGCTGAGTATTTATGTGTGGGGAGGGACCACCAAAGTACCAACACATCAACTCCCTCACTGGCTGATGGATTCAGTCCTCACTAGGGCTATTTTTGCTCCAGTGATTCACTTCTCCCTGGCCTCTTGGGCCACCCAAGCATGCATCAGCTTCCCTGCACTCTCTCTTCCTTGCTCCCACAAAATGCAAAGCCCTTGCCCTGCGAATGGGAGCCAGGCCATGGTCTCCACTCACCTCTGATCTGGGAAGGGCTTGGGGCACTTCAGCACACTGGTAGGGCAGGTGAGTCATTATGACCTCTGGTTTTTAATCAGTATCCAGTTTCCATCCAGGGAGGCATTTATCACCCTGAACTTTTGTGGGTTTGACAATCACTGCTAAGTACCCATCAATTACATCCTGAAATGCTGGTAGCTGCTCAGGTCAGCTCCAGGCAGGGGACTCAGGGGTGAGGCTGCTCTCTGCCTTCACAGGTTTGGTGATAAATGAAGGCTGGGTCCTCTGCCATACTCAGTGCCTTCCCTCCCCCAGATCCAAAGGGAAGAGGAACCCAGAGGCCAGGGTGAAGCACCCAGCCTGAAAGCAGAAGGCATCAGTGCCTTTATGACAGATCTGCATGCATCAGTGGGGAGGACAGCCTGTGCCACACGGAAAATCCTTCATGAGCTCACAGCACCTCCCAACCTGTGGACTGAGAGAGGCAAATTTAGCCACTTAGTCTGGTAATGCAATAGATGAAGGACAAGGCAGTGAGATCCCTGACCTTTTCTCCTCTCTTTTGACTACCTAAGAATGCACTTTTCCTTAATGTTTACAGTAAGTTCTGCCTTCGTATTTCTTTTTATTAGGTTTCCTGTGCTTAGATAGGGTCCTTTCCTTGGAAATATCTTCCCTCCCTTCCTTCCTCAAGGCTAACCATTGCCAGACCAGTGGAAATTTTTCAGGCACCATAACCCACCCAAGGACACCATGTCCCCTGTTCAGCAGCAGTGAAGCACCTGCTTTTCTTCCAGAGACCAGATGCTTAAGAAACTGCACCAGGGTGATGGCCAAGGTCCATTGGGAATGATGGGTTCTCCAGCAGTGATGGCCTTACCATGGTCAGGTGCTTTTCTGAAAGCCCTGATACAGAGCAGACACCACTGAAAATGCAATTTACCTCTCGCATCCGCATCTGCCAGACTTCGATGAACTCTGGTGAAGAGGCATTCACCAGGGTGGCATTCTGCGTCCAGGCAGGGCATTTCCACTTGGGGAGAGATAGCATGGCCAGGGTGGGGGTCAGGAATGCAAAAGTCCCTCCTTGAATAATAGGAAGCCTGGAAGAAGACAAGTGAGAATGCTAGAAACCCAGCTCTGTAGGGTGAGAGAAAGGAAAGCAGAATAAATTTAAAAATCAGTCCACCTCTGGAATTATCTTTTGAAATGCTCTGTCAGTTCTTCATCACTGGCCACGGGTGGGAATTGCTGCCCATTGCAGTCAAGAGCAATGACTTGGGTAGGGAGAGCTCAGGTTCAAACACTGGCAATGGAGGGGTGCATCTGTTCTGGAATCAAACTCTGCTACCCCATGTCCAGGGAAAAGTATGCCTTCTAATGTGTGCCTAGGCCATGGAGCTGCACAGAGTAAAACAATGACCAAAGGGAAAAGATGGAGGAGAGGAGAAGTCCAAGGAAGAAAGATGGTGAGACTCTGAAGAACAGCTCAGCATTGACCTAGGTCCAAGCCTTTCCAATATCCAGTTGCTTCCACTGACCCCTTCAAGCTGCCTCAGTTTTCTTCACTACTAGCTCACGAACACAAGGGCACGCACTGGCTACTCCCCAAGACACAACCATCCTCAGACTGAGGGCAGTGGAAAACGTGACTTGTCTTTTAGTACAGCTTTTGTAAAGTTAATAATGACTCTTGCCAGTTCCCACCGCCACTGGGAAGGAGACCTGAGACCTGCATGGACAGGGCTGAATGCACGGGCTGGGCAAGACTGCAGGTCTCCCCTCATCCCACCAGGTCTCCTGGCTTAGAGTAACCCTCACTCAGAAAACCCCTCGAGCTAGCAAGGAGCTCACACCTCCAGAGGCACTCAGCACTGGGCTCCTGCAGAGCTCCTGTGAGTTGCACCAGCCTCTTCTCCTTCCAAGGAGCCACCAAAGGTATTAAGCCCCCATTGCAGTGCAAGTTGTTTTGGCTGTTCCTCTAGCTGCTTGAAAAGCTTAAAGCTGCCTGAGTGTGCAGGCTGGCACAGTAGCTCTGAGCAAGCCAAGGAAAATCTTTGAGGTGCCTTGGCTTCTTCCTCCTCCTTGCCCCAGGAGCAGCCCCCAAGGCAACGTCTCCTTGTACCAGGAGCTCTCATGATGCCTGCTCAGAAAAGCATCAGGTCTGTGAGCCACGTGAGTGCTTTGGCTTTCCCTGGAATCAGAGGTGTTTCCACCATTCTCTGAAAAGCACTGGGAAATAAGAGGTGGCTGAGCTGGAACAGCGCCACGTCTCCATCACCTAAAGCAGCTATTTATATCATTTCTATTACTTCTGCCATGGGCAACTAAAGCTCTGCTGGTTATATTTGTTATATATAAGTTATATTTGAATAACAGTCATCCCTGGAGTCACTTATGTACAGCATTTGACCAAACATGTTGCAGCCTCCAGAGGATTTTGCTGGCCAAGGCAAAAACCAAACAACCAAAAAGAAACAGAGAAGGCCTGGTGCCACCACAGTTGAATTAACAATGGATTTATAGCTCCAGCTGCAGTGGCCCCCAAGCTATTTCACAGACAGTGCTGTTGTGGGTGGGCTCAGAGCAAACTGGAGTGCCAAGGAGATGCACATGGGGCATGCTGAGCTCTTTCCAGGGAAAGCTGCAGGTTTATAGAAGGGTTATGCTCTGATCATCACTACATGGTGTCCAAGTGCCTGCTAAGGGGGGCTCATCACAGTGGGAAGCAACCTGTGTTCTCCTCTCTTGGATAATCTGCCCAGGGACTGTCTGTCATGCTGTGTAACACCACCAAGCTGCAGGTTGCAGTGGGTTGGGCTTCTGCCTTGGCTACTGCTTCTGGAGGGCTGCTCCTGAACTGTACTCACTCTTGACTGGAACTTCCCCATCTCTGTGGCTAGTTCCCATCCATTTGTTCATGTGCCAATGTTGTCTTTTAGCCAAAAAGGTTTCTGCCTGCCTGATACCCCATTTCTCTCCTAGACTAGTTGCAGGCTGCAGCACTTTCATAACTATGGACATTGGGGAACTGTGTAGAGCACTCAGCTGAGAGCTCCCTGGGAAAAAGCATCCCTTCCAACTCGTGTTTACCACTTTCCTGTCTGCCTTGTTGGTGACTTCTGGTTATCAACTACTACAGGGTTTCAGAAAACAGTAAATACAAATCTGCTTCCACCTATATCCTCAGGCTTGGTTTGCCTCCAGCCACACTGCAGGCTGAGTCCCACCTTTCCAGCAGGAATGTCCTCAGACATTACACCTGGGGCCAGCAACAAGGCAATTGCATCCTGCGCACAGCAGAAGCCATTCCAGCTTATCCTAGGGGGACAACTCCTTACCACTTCATTTGATTTGTTGTTCCTCAGTTAGCTATTTAGCCACGAGAGAGGCTCTCTGCTATCCTTTCATCAGCAGCTAACAGTGAGCAGGGAGCATCACAGCTCTCAGATATTCATCAAGGTGTTTGGGGGTGCCTGGGGGGACTCCAGCCTGAATCACACGAGCAGACACAACTGCACCCCAGCCTGAATTTCACCAAACTGAGAAGAAAGAGATTCTCTCTTTTTCATGGCCAGTGTGGCCCTCGCCTACAATAATTCTGCAGCAATGTAGGAGAAGGGGAGTTCCCTCTAGGGAGAGGTTTGCCTACAGAGCCACTCAGACACTTCTTAAGACAGGCAGAGATGGAAAAATTGCTCTGGGGAAAGGAACAGGAGGAGTAAAAACATTTAGTGGAGCTGGCAATGGACAAATGTTTTGATGGTAGAAGAGTTTTAACCAGGTCCTTTGGATTTGGAAACCAAAGAATGTGTGATTTTTGCCTCTGAAGCAGGAAACGTGGGTTCCCACCATGTTGGAGGAAAAAAAAACCCAGCCTATGGAAAGAGAGGCAGCTCAGAATTGTAAGTGAAATAAAATTTGCAAGGTCAACAAAGACAGGGAGTCTTTGTGACAAGGGAGAGTGCTTGTACTCACGTCTCTTATCAGGTACTTCATTTTCTGGGTAGTGAATGGCAGCTCCAGGATCATCTCCTCACCACCAGCTATTCAACAGTTCAGCAGCAAATTGCTTACATTCAGATTGTTCCATGAATTCTTGAGCACGGGAAGTGGTACAGCTTAATGGGATGTGCTGCACAGCTCTTCCCTGAGTCCCTAAGAGGTGGCAGATGGGCTCCAAATTTCTCCAAAGCATGTAGGAATTGCACCTACAAACCGTTTTGGCATGTTTCCCTTTTTTTCCATTCAGCCTACCTGACTCCAAAGAGGACTTGCAGCAGGGTGCAAATCCCTGAGACAAAGAAGATGGTGCTGATCAGGTGGCTCTGGGTGAGGAGGTCATGCTGGAGGCAAAGCTCTTTGGAGAGGATCAGTGGGATGGCTACGAGACCTCCCATGGCTGTCAGGAAGTGCTAGGAGACACAGAGAAAGACACTGGGTAAGAAGGACTCAGAACTGGCTGTATATTATTCCTGTGCTGGTGAGGGAAATCTAAAAATAACTCACAGATTTGTGTTTGGGTGATCCTAGTATTACCCATCCTCTATTTTGACACTTCAGCACTCCGTTAGGGGCTGTTCCAAAGCACACTGCAATGCACACCCCACCCCAAAACTTCTCCCACCACCTCCTGTAGTGCTCTGGACTTCCCAGATTGCTGCCAGATGCAACGAGTTTCACCCCAGCACTTGCAGACAAAGCTGTTAGGTAGGGCTGCTCTGCCAGGAAGGTGGAGAGACCAGTCAAGCTAACCTAAAAGCAACCTAAAAAGCTGGCAACTTGGAGCTGACTCTTTGTTGCTATCAGTGGCTTTTCTCATACAGTGCAATGATGGGCAACCATAAAAATGGTTCAGTAGCCTTAGACATTTGGCTAACAAGCCAAAGTATCTGACCTGCTCTTAGTAACCATCTGGCCCCAGCCCTAAGATGATGCCTTCCCATTTGCACTTCAAGGGGCACGGTGTAGCTGTGGGCACAAGGATAACAGTGCAGTCAGGAGGTGGTGGGAAGGACTTGAGGTCACCGAGATCCAGTCCCACAGCTCCAGCCATGCCCAGGGAAAGCAAAGGCCACCCAAATCCTGGTGTCACCCACATTAACCAGCTGAACAGTTGTTAAACTTCCATCCACCCCCAGCCTCCATCTGCTCCCCTGCCGCACCTGAATGCCCAGTAAGATGCACAGGTACCAGGGTGGCATGTCTGTGACAGTGTAGGCAAGCCTGCTGCTGCTGTGGACCTTGTCCTTGCCTTCCTCCAGGCGCTGGGCAGCGCAGCCCTGTGAGGAGCAGTAGTGGCTTCCATCTTCACCCTGCCAAAGAGGAGAGACCCTTCATTAGCCACAGCCTGGCCCCACGGGCACCCAGCAGCCACCTCTTCCGTGGCTGTGCTCCACATCTTGTGCTTTCAAAAGGCCAGGTTTAAAAAAAAAAAGAAGAAGAAAGGGGAAAATTAAACCAGAAGAAACATTAGAGGATGTCTCAGCCTCAAAGGGACATCCGGACAAAGCACGTTAGGATTGCTGATGTCTAGCTGAGGATGGAGAAACTACAACCAGAAGCAATAAAGTGTATGCAGTGGGTTAATCCAGGAAAGCCACACTGTCCCCTGGTCTCTGTTCCTCCTGGTTGTCCCACCCAAACAGTGCTTTTGATAAAACATCCTGGAACAACTTGGCCACCACTATTACAGAGCAGAAGCATGGTTTATATTTCATTTTCTTCTCTTAAACTTCTTTTCCCTCTCTCCTTACGTTCACTCCTACAATTGTTCTACCTTGATAAACACACCTGCACTTTGTTTTACCAGGAAACCTCATTCCTATGAAAGAGCTGGACAAAACACAAGGAGACCAGTGGATGGGGAGTCCCGGCATCCATTTCCAAGGAACCAACTCAAAGTTGGGCTACCAGGGTGCTGCCCCAGCTCGGCTGCCTGCCGTGGGGAATGGCACCCATACAGATGCCGTGGGATGGGGTCAGCACTGGGGATGGGAAACAGCCTGGGGACCTGGGGCCTGAGGGAGGTGGCAGGGTCTGAAATAGCTCCCCTGGAAGGCTCAGATCCCCTCCCAGACAGCCTGAAGCCTCCCCAGGGAGCTGTATGCCTAGCAGCTTATTTATACAAAGGTGCATTTTGCCAAGGAAAGCAAAGCATTGCTTTGTTTCAGTCGCCACAGATTTTAAGTGTGCACACACAGACATACCACACATGTGGCTGTCAGGGAGGCCACAACATTCTGAGCCAAATGCAAATGCTAATTAAGATCCCAAACCACTTGTTTCATTGCCCCATCTCCAGCCAGAGGGCTTTTCTGAGCTGGGATGCCCTGCTCCCTCAGGCAGGGACAGAAACCTGCTGTCAGGAGAAGAACAGCCACTTTATCAGCAGCAAACTTTTTTTTCTTCCAAGTCCTGCTGGAACCTGAAGAGACCAAAATGCCCAGCAAGGCAAGGTGGCTGCAGTAACACTCGTGGCTTACCTACCAATGGAGGCAACAGCTAATGCTGTGGTCAGGGAATAGGGATGTAAAATTAATGTTATGTTCAGCTGTAAATTTTGCAGGTGTGGCAGATTCATCCCAAAAGACTTCATCATTTGCCTGAAACCTCCAGGTTTCCATTCTCATAAGCGAGTCTCCAAAGTCCCATTTTAGATTGTGCTGCTGAAAACATGCTATATAATACCTTTTAAACACAGTATATTTGCTCAGCCTAGGCAGACTGGGAGCATTACAGATACTTCACAATAGATAGGTGAAGGCAGAGTTAATTCAAACTGAACTCAGGCATGAACTTCGAGAGCAAAAGGCATTCCTGAATAGCTCCCTGTGGAAACATTTTCATTTCAGAACAAAAGAGCCTGAGCCATGGATTAACAAATGTACAGCAAGGTACTTAAGACTGCCCATGCACAGAGTTATTTGGGGACAGCTACTCCTGAATAACACCATGGGTAGATGAAGCCTAAGCTAGGCAGACAGCAGTAAGCTCCTTTCCTTGCACTGTGATTTTTCCTGTGTTAACCAGGAGGCATATTCCAGCCAGGCAGAGCCTGTGCCAGTATCAGCCCCACATGATCATCACATGAAAGCCTGACCCTCCCCAAGAGCTGGAGAGGAGCGAGCAAGCAGGGCTCAGCAACAGAAAGGAGGAGTGAAGGTAACAGGGTGAGACAGGACCATGGGCAATGGGCTCAAACTGAAAGACAGAAGGTCCTGTATTGACATCAGGAAATGCTTTTAACTTGGGAGGGTGACCAAGCACTGCACAGGTTGCCCAGAGAGGCTGTGAAGTCTTCATCCTCAGAGGTTCCTTCCAACCTCAGCCAGTCTGCGATGCTGAGGTGCTGTCATGAGGACAAGGCAGGAGCAGTCAGGAGCAGGGATGAGGAGCCACTAATGGTGGTTCTCAGCCCAGCTGCTCCCATGAACCCGAGGGATCAGGAAACTCCATGTGCCTCAGGACCCAGGCACTGCATCAGCATCCTCAACAGCATCTTAAATCAGGGCAGCAGTCCGAAACTGAAGAGACCTCTGTATTCTACCTTCTTTGGGGTGATTCAAACCAGAGGAAGTCGCAAGCCTGATCTGCATTATGGCAGAACAAGTAGAAGCAGAGACCCCATTAGCAATAGCAAAAGAAAACCTCTGACTCGTGCTTATGCCTCCTCCAAGGTCTGTCAGGCAGGTGGTCTGTACCAAGAGGGCTGCAGGACCCCACTCCTTCACGCCTGCTGTCAGAACATAAGCAGCTCTTTTAGTTTCTAATGGCAGTGACCTCTGCTGTGAGATAGGAAGGGGGCTGCCCTGCCCCAGGCCCTTGCCCTGTGGCTGTTATAGCCCGAAGCATTTCCAGTGCACTGCACACCCCTGAACTGACACATCGTTTGTAGCTTTTACTACCCTGCTATAACTGTACAGGGTGTTTCCCCCCACCCCGACTCCCATATCCCTTCTTCACCCATCTCTCTGACAATTCAGCCCACTAGACATAGACCAAGAAGACAAAGAAACACATTCCTCACTAGGCTACGTTTCTATTGTGATTTTACTAATTAATACATTAAATGCCCTACCCAGGGACACAGCCACAAGAATCATTTTCTTTTCACTTGTGCCACCATTTATCTACACTGTCCTTTCAGAAACTACAGAGAGACAAGAAAATAAAGAGTGACAGAGTAGAAAGCAAGCTGAGACTTCAGCAGCAGGCTGTAGTGAGGAAATCATTCCTTGGATTCCTGTCAGTACAGGAGCCAAGGCAGACATTTACCACACACCTTGCAGCCAGTCCCAGCACCCTGCCTTTCCTTTCCTTGTCTTTCTGCAGGGCTCGCACACCCATTTATGCAAGAATTACCCCTTCAGAGACAAGCAGACTCACCACGAAGCTGGGGTTATCTAGCCCGTTGAGCTCTTTGTCTGAGGAGTGGATCATGCCTTCCACTTGCCTTCACCAACCACCTTGAAAAAGAGAGATCAGTAAGGAGAACAAAGCCTCCCAAACTGCCACTTCTCCCAGTCACCAGAGACCCAAAAAGACAGGGTGAGAAGATGCAGGAGCTGGACTTCAGGAGTCAAGCAGCGCTCGGTCCTAGCTCTTCATGTGAGCTGTATCACAGGAGCATTTCCTTTCCCTTGGCTTATGTAAGTGACTCCTTTTCTCCAGCTGATTAGAGGACCGGCATTCAAACCAAACTGGAAAGCAGCCCTTCCCTGGACTGAGTGAATCAGTAACTGATGGCAGAAAAAAATTCCGCTGCAGGTAAGGATGCAAGGGAGAGGCGAGACATTTCCCTGCTTTCCTGGCACAGCCTGGGAACTTGTTGCTTTGTTGATTCAACGGCAACTTGCATTTTCTGTGTGGGTTGGGCCTGTCTGAGGACTGTTGTGCTGATCTTTAGGAAATTCGGTTTCTAGACGGTTTCACTTCTTTTGCATGTAAACTGCTGTTCATTTTGGCTGAGGTACAAACATCCTCATCTCGTATGCTAATCCTATTACATCCTGAAAAGAACGAGGGTTTTTACTGGGAACCTATTTAAGGCAGCAACCAATAATCAAGTCATCAGAGCATGACACCAGGGAGAAATAAAAGATGTAAGATTGAAAAAAGGACTACTTCAGGTCATCTGATTATCTCCATTCAGCTAAGGATCCTAGATGATCATCGGATGGCCCGAAGCATAGTTACCCTTCTCTTAATAAGTAGCAAACAGTGTTAAAGCTCCATCAAGCCATTCTTGCCACCCCATCCCTCTGCAGGTTAAGCATCTATTTAATTTATTGGCTTCCAGAGGCAGTGAACTTCCCAGACCATCTGCAGAGAGAAGCATGCTCTCACCTACACTCAGTGACTGCACATTGAGAACATCTCCTGGTTTCCACGCAGGAAGCAGCATAACTGAAATAAACTCTGGTCCCTGTCTCTCCTGTACAGCTTTGTTATTCTCAGACCCTCTCTTCAGACCAGGACTGCATTACAGGACAAGACAACCTCGCCCTAAACACCATCAGTGAAGCTACCAGTTGCTGGACAGCAAATTCTGAAATCATCAGAATGATCCTATATTCAAGGCTTTACCAAAGCTCCTCTCTGAAGTCCCATTATACAGGAATCTCACTGTACTTTTAACTGGGGGGGTGCATTTCCAGCCTCACTGATCTCAGCACAAGGGCAATTTTTTTCTTTTTCTTTCTTTTTTTCTTTTTCTTTCTTTTCTTTCTTTTTCTTTCTTTTTTTTTTTTTTTCTCTTCTTCTTCTTCTTCTTCTTCTTCTTCTTTTTCTTCTTATTTTTCTTCTTTTTCTTTTTCTTCTTCTTTTCCTTTTCCTGCAAGCTCTAAACAAGAACTCTTTTCCTGGTCAAACTACCCTGAACTCTTGTTGTCCTCGACTCCACCAATTCCCATTTCCAGCACAGAAGAAGCAGCTAAACCCTACCCTGTGGCACAGAATTATTCTGTATACTGTGTATTTCTGTTTCATTGTATATATCAGCAGTGGCCATTAGGCAATATCAGTGAGGATGCACCATTGCAAAGTCCTAGGAAAAGGAGCAGTGGAATTTTTCTGTTCCTTTTTTGAAGGCACATTCCTGCTTGCATTTCTAAAAGCTGGGGTAAGACGAAGGAACGGGGAGGACATTGGGAGTGATGGTGTTTGTCTTCCCAAGCAACTGTTACAGGTGATGGAGCCCGGCTGTCCTGGAGATGGCTGAGCACCTTCCTGACAATGGGAAGCAGGGAATGAATTCCTTGCTTTGCTCTGCTTGTGTGTGTGACTTTTGCCTTACCTGTTAAACTGTCTTTGCCTCAATCCATGAGTTTCCTCACTTCTACCCTTCTGATTCCCTCTCCCATCTCGCTGGGGTGGGAGGTCAGGGAGTGAGCAAGCAGCTGTGTGAGGCTTAGTTGCACAGCAGCAGTTAAGTTATGACACCTAAGCATTCAGTAACCATGAATTTCTTCTTCTCTTTGGTTGTATAAACTTGTGTAACAACCCAAAGGGGCAGGTACGTAGCAACACCTACGTCATCTAGACTAGCATGTGAAACTGCCCCCAAAAAGAGTATTAAGTGAACTGGATAAGAAGAAGAGCAAAAAATAATTAAAAAATATCAGTAACAACAACGATACCATTTCTCACAAAAGCAGGGCAGAAGACAATGTTGTCATCCTGGGAAATTCTGCAGCACAAAAAGTGCATTTTAAGAGTACCAAGAGATAATGGGTTTTCATGAAAAACACAGGAAATCAGTCCAACATAGACAAAATCCTGGACATCAGAGCAGGCCTGTTAGGAATGAAGAGTTTAACAGTACCAGCCTCTGGTCAATGAAAGGTTAATGCTGTAATCTGCAATCTAGAAGAAGGTTATAAAATAGCACAATGTACATGTCAAGGTAGAAATTTTATAGAGTCCATGTGAAATGCCCCAGCCTGGAACATCCTGCCCTTGGAAATAAGTAAAGCATGTACAAAATCTCTGTGTGCATGCAAATGTCTGCGTACATCATACATACATGTGTATATTTGTGTATATATAACAGGACTAGCAATAATTTATCAAATTGTGAGGTTTTTCAGGAAGAGGAGTTACACAGTTATCAAAGATGCACGCATAAGAGGTAATGACCTCAGATACTGGTTATTGATGACAGCCTAATCATTGTATGAATGGCTTTTAGGAATAAACAGGCAGGTATCCACCCATTCAAGTTATTCATGATATGCAAGATAAAAAAAAAACAAACAACAAAATATAATACTGGTCCCCTTTAGAGTTGTGTGTCTGGCATATCTCCTGCTATCTGTCAAACTACCTAGCCAGCTGCTCATGCCAGCAAAGGCTGTCTCCATTTGTGCCCCAGGGGCAGAAGCTGCCAACTGACCATTAAAAGCAACTTTTCAAAGAAAAGCTTGGGGACATGGGAGACCAAGTTAAAATCTTGAGGCTTGACCCCAAGACTCCTGTGCCCACAAGTAGAGTCTGGATTAACTGTATCTTGTCTCTTCTGACAGGAGGTTCCTCCCTGAAACTCAAAAGTCTTTCCCAGGGCATGTTTAATACTGGATCAACTTATAATGCCACCCTGAGATGAAAACCTGAACTGTTCTGGATTATGTCTCCATGACTAAGGAGCTTAGGTGTCCCCACCTAATTGCAGTTGGGGTGACACCAGCGTGGCAACTTCCAAGGCCCTACAGGTTGATATAGCTGTGGCAAATGCCTGCCACATGCAATCCCCCCAAAATCTCAGTAATGACAAACATGAACGTGCTGACAGATCCATCCACTGGCAGTGGCTACAGGCAGGTTTGGTGGTTGAGTGTCCTCCCACTAACCCATCTGCAAGGAAGGCACTGATACATGATCTTCCTTTGCATTCAGTGGGCACCTCTAAAACTTCCAGTGCACCTTAAAACAGAAGTCCCAAATGGGTTAGCTAAAGCAAGTCCTTATGCTTTCCCAAACTATGAAACAACCAAGAGTGACTGGCTCAGATGAAGAAGTCTAAAGTTGAGTGAGAGGAGTCCCTCCATGTGAGGCTGGGCACACATAACACAGAGTCACCAAGACCCTTGCTGGGAGAGCAGGTTCATCCACAGTGCCATCACAAACCTGTGGTAGTGACCCCCAGCTACTGGAGCTGGGAAAAGGTTAAGGAACTCAGCTATGAAATGATATAGAAGAGGCATGACACGGAGACCTTGCACCAAGAAAAATGGGATCATCTTTCTGGAGAACAGTTTTTTCATCCACAGATCTAGCCCTGGTTGGTTTGCTTGAAGGATAGACCAGTTAGAGAACTAAGCAAATAACTTGAAATGAGTAATTTGGTCACAAAATACCTCTATGTTACAGAATCACAGAATGTTAAGGGTTGGAAGGGACCTTGAAAGATCGTCCTTCTGTCTGCAGAACCTTCTTCAAGCAAAGAGGATCACTCGTGGTCACTGACTTGGAATTAGTACTTGTGTATTCAGTAGTGGAAATTGGGCTCCTGCAGAAAAGTTATGCACTGTTCACTAGTGGACCTAGGCTGAGTCCAGGGCTTTTAGCCTTGGCCTGCTGAAGTGCACAAACACTGTTCCCCGTGACAGGATCTCCTCACTGAAGTGCAACCAATACAACATACTGCAATCTACTTGGGGTATACAACAAAGTTTACCTGCACAAACATTTGATTAAAAAGCAACCACCACCAAAGTTGTCAAGGGTTAGGGCTGAGCTGGCCAGTAAACGAATGTCAGATGCTTTCTATTAACCCTTCTCCTTCCCAGAGGGCAAGAGAAAGGGAATAAGGGAGAGAGACTTACAGGTTGGAAAAAAAAAAAACCAAAACCAACCTAAACCAGATTTAATTAAAGAGTAACAATAAAAAGAAAAGATAATAATATTAACAAGAAAATAATATACAAATACATACATATATATATACAAAACCCAACCTCCTCCAGAGTCTAGCTGGACTCAGCGGCAGATAAGAACTGGATTCAGGAAGTCACAGATGGGGATTGAAGACAAAAGAACAGAGAGAGTCATCCTTGGACGCCAGCAATAGAAGAAGATAGCTTGACTCTTGTGATCCCTCAACTTTATACTGAGTATGATGTGTACAGAATGGAATCCTTGTTGATCAGGTTTGGGTAACCTGTCCTGGCTGCTCCTCCGCGCAAGTGCAGCCTTTTTACTTACAACCCCTTCACTTACAGCACTCCACTGTGGCACACAAGATTCAGCAGCAACCTTGGCTTCTATAGGAGCCTTTCTTCATACCATCTGTTAGTAGTCACTCTAAACATCAAGTGCTATCACTTCTAGAAACAGACACTGTCTGAAAAAAAAAATATGCCATTAACTTCAGAAAGCGCAGTCACTTAGGAGAGAGCGAGCTGACAAGTAAAATCACCGAAGGCAGAATTGGTTCTTTTCTAGCTGAAACCAGGACAAAAGTAAATTCCCTTAAATAGTCAGGGATCGTGGCTTTCTGCTTTCGAACCAGGATCTCTTTGGCAAAACAAGAAACCAAGTGCAGAGTCCTAGACAGATAATTTCTCCTCCAGAGCACCAGACACATAAAGAGAGCTGAGGCAGGGAGGCACACACCTATGTTCCCACTGCCAGTTCCTCGTGTAAGCAACAGCAAACATCCCAAGGATTTGGCACAGGCTGCAGGCAGATAACAACATGCACCCGGCTGGGTGTAAGGTGTAGGCTTCCCAGGCTCTTTTATAGCAAGACCCTTGTGGTCATCCAGCTCCTCCAGCCAGTATCCCTGACCTAGTCCCTTCTTTTCCCTTCCTCCTGTCACTGTCCATCCAGCCGCACCACAACCCTGCCCTGGATTGCATCGCTGCCAGGGGAGCATGTCAGTCCCATCCCAGGGGATGAGCACTTCTCCATGCAGGGATGCTTCTGCCCACCATGCCCAGACCCTGTACAGCCCAAAACATGGGGCACACTGTGATCAAAACCCCACAAGGCAGAGCACCACATAGCCTTTTCTGGTCACCCTGGCAATTCATCTACCTGTGCTCCTGCAGGGACCCTCCTCTACATATCCTCAAGTCATGAGGTAGAAGAAAAGAGGTGGTTCTTCTCTGGGTCTGGTGCTTTTAGGTGTCAAAGCAGCACAATTACAAACTGCAGAGCCAACAGAGGCCATGCCAAACCCGGAATGGTATGAGGATGTGGGCCATGCCAGGATGGAAAAAACCACCTACAGGAGATTAAAGGAGGACTCTCCTAAGTGGCATGGTGAACACTTCTGCTTGGCTGCCTGTGCCACAGGAAAGGTGATGATGCTTTCTCAGGCCAGACACACCAGGACAAGGGGAGGTGGGGCACAGGGATGAGACAAGGTGGAAAGTGGTCATGCACCAGCCCCGGGGCCAGGGGCATCCTGGCCTGATGAGGCCATGGAACAGGAGAGACAGGGTGCCAGCTTTGACGCTTTAGAGCAGGTCCTGGAGGAGAAAATTGTCCAGGGCAGGGTGACACTCACGCAGATGGGAGTGCGTGCGAGGTGCACCTTTGCTGAAAGGGTATTTAAAAGGTTAAAAGGGGCACAGGAGAAGGTAGGGGGAAATGTCATTGAGGCTCAGCAAAACTTTCTCCCTAAACAGATCCCCATCAACCCGCAGGGAGTTCTGAGTGCAGGTGTGAGACACCTTTGAGCCAGATTTGAAAGCCATCAGCTGAGCTTTGCCTTGTAGGCTGCTGTGGTAGAAGAGATGCCCTTGAAGATTACACAGGAGCTGGGACAGCTGCAGCCCCTTGGCCACACTTGCTTCCCTGCTAACTCCCCCTTCCTTCTTGCCTCTCCCACGAGGAAAGGGCTCATTGGGCCAGGGCACAGAAGTGCTCCTCTCCTGAGCCCAGGGTCACCCCCTGCATGTGCAGTTCCCAGTTCCCCAGCTCTGCAGACAGCTGCCACCAGAAAGCAGGGAGCGGAGAAACAGCGTTGAAACGCAACCCCACCAGGATATTGATTTTGCAATAATAAGCCCCTTTATCTCCCTCAGCCCCAGGAATAGCTCTTAAGAGCATTAGCAAAGGAATAATCCATGTCATCTACTCAGCATTTTGAGCACAAGCTCAAGCATGGTTATTGTATCCCCAGGGTTTTGCTGAGCCCATTCATTCCCCGGCACATGTGACAAGACTTACCATGGCCAGCCCAGTCCTGCAGGCCACGCTTGGGGCACATGCTCAGTCCCCAGCCAGCTCAAAAACCCCAGCAAGAGGACTGAGCTCAGGATCAGCGGAGGGGCCAGATCAGGGTCGGTCCCATCTGACCCGATGGGTGCATCCCCAGTGCCCATGGTGTTGCCTGCATTCCAGCTCCCAGCTGCCAGGAGATGAATGGGTTTGCACCCAGGGCATGCCCTGCAATATTCACTGAGGCAGGGAGGACCCCCCCCCCCCCCCCCCCCCCTTCTCAGCCCACTTTCCAAGGAGAGCCAAGGAAAGCTTGCTATTTAAGAAGGATTAATCAGGAAAGAGAAGAAATTAAAGTAGTTTATGAGCAAGATCATTGAGTCATGGGAGGTTGAAACAGGTTTTCCTGAGAAAGCAAGTAAATCCCCTGGAGAGATGCCCAGAGAGGTACCAGCACAGAAAAAAACCAAAAAGGAGTATCTGAGAGATGGATGGACAAACAGATAGAACAGGTTTAAGGTGCTCCCAGGTCCAAAGGCTCTTGGAGGTGACACGAAACCTATCTGCAAGGGCAAGGAGGGGCAGAGCACTGCTGAGCTGCCCTGGGTTTAAGCAAGAGAGGGTTTCAGTGTTGGGGAGGGACTGCAAGCAAGGTCCAGCCACTGCCTGGCCCTGCAGCTCCCCTTCTCACTGCAGCCCCCTTGGCTGGATAGAATGGGACAGGGGTTTTGTTCCACCTAACATTTTTATTTCCCCTCTATGAGCTGCAGCAAATACACTAAGACCATAAGACGACTGTTCAGTTTTACAAACAGGAGCTGCTCAAACAACCAAGGCAACATTTTGTTCCCCCAGACCCACTTGGACGGTTGGCTGTGCTCAGTCAAACCTGGGCTTTAACCTGCAGTAAGTCCCACATTGCCCCAGGACAGTCAAGGATGCAGGACAGGAGGGGAAAAGGAGACCCACAGGATAAGGGGAGCTCCAGAGGGTGCAAGGAGCAGAGAAGTCAGCCATAGCAGGGGATGGTCCAAAAAACACCACACAGGTCCACTGGTCACACGGCTGGTGCACTGACCACCAGCCATATCCCACTGGATATGAAGAAGGTGGGTGCCTGATGTGCAGGTCCAGCACCCAGAGAGATGGTGACGGGCAGTCCCTGTAGAAGAGAGCTGTAAAAGATGGACCTCAAGTGCTTGCTCCTCATTCCCTTGCCCACGCCTGGTTTCTCTGCAGGGCTTCAGCAGCCAGAGCAGGTCTGGCAGTGCTAGGAGCAGGGAAGTGGGGTTTGTGCAGTCGCAGAGGCAAGCCCAGGGGGAGAGCAGCTGCTAGCTTTGCTGCTCAAGGCTTAATGCCCTAAGAGCCCAGCTGACTCCTACTCAGAAGCAAAGGGAAACCAGAGGCACTCGGCACCGCCGGGCACCCAGCGATGCTGCGCTTCCCCGGGCCATGATGGCACAAAGGTTCAGGAAATGCATTGCCTTCTGCCTGCTGCCCTGGAGCTGCCTGAGCTTTGCCTGGAGTGATGCTGCTGGGCTCGGGAATGCCTCACCCGGGGCAGGACATGTCAGAAAGGGGCTGCCCAGAGACACTGCCAATGGGACCTACACGCACAGCAACGTCTCAGGTACCTGAGTGGGTGATCAGCCACATCTTCCTCTGCGGGGCTGCTCGGGGCCCCAGCTTGCAGGCACAGAGGGGGAAGGGTGCATGGGATATGTTGATGGTGGTGTGATGGTGCTTCTCCTGGTGGGGGCAGAGGTACACCTAAGGCAGGCAGATAGGCTGCAGGGCTTCACAGACACATCAGCTTCTGTGATCTCGGAGAGATTTGTCACATCCAGGCACAGGGAGGAAACTCAATGTTTGTCTGTCTTCCTTTGAGAGTAAAGTTCTCCATGTTAACCATGATGTACATCATGATGGACCAGCTCCCTGCCCAGGGCATGGGTGCACTGAACACGTACCTGTCCCGAAGGGCTGAGCTGGAACCTTTGGGAAGAAATGAGGATGGAGATTTTTTAAAAGCATAAATAATCTCTAAATGCTGATGGTGATTATGGCTTTTTTAATCCATTTCCCAGAGCAGAGCACATGCTGTCCCCTAGCAAGTGGGACATGGCATCAGGGCTGCCAGGGGGCGACCGCCAACCTGATGCAAGCAGCCTGTCCATCTCCATAAGGAGGCAACAAAACAGAGCAGCCCATGCCATACTGTTGAACCCTTCACCTTCTCAAACCTTTATGAACTATACGTTGTTTCCAAAAGGCCTGTTGGAAACAGTCCCTGGACGTCCGTATCTCCAAATCATGGTGAGGGATTGCTGGGGAAGGTGCTAGCTGATGCTGGACAGTTAAATTGTACAACAGATCCGACCCAGGCACCAGTGAATGTACTCAGATAAACATCTCTACTACCTGTTAACGTATTGCTGGTCATAGAGAAAGTCTAATCTTACTCAACCTGATTTGTTTCTGGTCAGCCCCTCTAGAGTAGAAGCCTATGTCATCTCAGCAAAAGCAGAGGCAACTCAAATCTCTCTTGCATGAGCTTTACTGCCTCACTCAGAATTTCCCTCAAAAGTTCCCTCTAAGTTAAATAAAACACATTTCTCCCTGCAGGTTTTAAGCTTGGCTTAACTAGAGTTGATCACAGTATTTCCCTTTAATTCAGTATATTGGTACCTGTGATACTTGTTACACAAGAATCTACTCATCTACATTTTCTTGGCCTCCTGATAGTATATCCAGGGTTTTTTTGCAAGCGCACAGTGAGACCAGCATCCCTTTTGGAGCCTGCCTCACTCCTGCCTTTTGCCAGGTGCTATCAAGCTGGAACAAGGACAGCACTAAAGATGCAAAGGGTGCAATGCAGAAAGGATGAGCTAAGCAGGATATCTGAGTAGCTCTGAATAGTTGCAGGTAACGAATTAGAAAAAAAAAAAGGGAGGGGGTGTGTGGAAGAAGTATCTCTCCATAGCACAGACTAGTATTCTTACTGCTTTCAGTTCCAGACAACAATATTCTTCCAGAATAATCCTCCAGAATATTGAGGTATTAAATAAAAATGCCTGTCTTCTTCCCTTCTTTCCTTAGGGTTTCTCTCTACACACTGTCCCCATCCTATACCTTTCCAACCCCACTTCTGCTGTTCAGTAGCTGCTCACTTGCAGAGTCTGAAACTAGAACACTAATTTTCCAGATGGTAGTGGGTCTGGCTGAGCTGCTTTTCCCCATCCAGCCCTCACGCTGCAGCACTGGGAGCTGGAGGGTGTTGAGAACACACCCGTGTTGTGACTGCCAGTGCTCACACAGCACCAGAGGATGGGGGGCAGGATGGGGGGGAGGATACAGCCGACCTGAGCTGAACAGTGGGATATTCCATACCATATGACGTCAGCTCAGCTATAAAGGGAGAGGGCAGGAGGAGGATGGGGGGGGCATTCTGCTTTGTCCTCCAAGCGGCTGCTGCGTGTTCCTGGAGTCCTGCTTCCTGGACTTGGCCCAACATCTCCTGCGGACGGGAAGTAGAGAATAACAGCTTATCTATCATAACCCACACCCCTGTGCTTTGCGTCTCATTCTCTCCCTGCGTGCCGTGCTGAAGGGGGTTGGGGGGAGTGATAGAAGGGCTTGGTGGGCACCTGGTGCTGTGCCAAGGTTAACCCACCACGCAGATAAAACCACTAGACTTTCCTACACCTCTCCTTTAGGGTTACACAAAAAGTAATTCAGAGATTTGCAGGACCCACAGGAATGACAGAGGGGCCAGGCAGACTTTTCAAAAGCATCATCAGCCAGGGCTGGTGTCACCAGCTACATTTAACATCTCCCCTTCTCCCCCAGCACCATGCACGGCTCTCCCGGCACCACGCTACGGATACTACTACGTGGACAGAGGCTCAGGAGTCTCCTTGGGCTCGGTCCTTGTGTACTGGTGCCAGGAGGGGTACCAGCTGGTGGGCAGCGAGAGGCTCTCCTGCCTTCACCAGGACAGCGCTTCATCCTGGAGTCACCCCCCGCCTCACTGTCAGGGTAAGGAGCCCACTGGCATGGCCTGTGCACGCTTACAGAGTCCCAACCGAGTGCAGGCAATCATCTCCCAGTTGCTAACTCAGCCACCAGCCCTTCCCAGGGGTTTCCTCACTCTCACCAGGCTGGTGAGGGCAGGAGGAGAACAGAACAGCAGAAGTCCAGTTTGACCTGGAGGGTGGTCATCAGCACGGGTGAAATGCCCTGCTTCAGCTGGGGGCCAGCAGCTCCCAAAATCCCTGCAGGGTGCTTCAGCTCGGAAGCACCTCAGGCAGCTTGCCTTTTAAAAATCAAAGCAGAAATAAAGCAGTTCACCTCAATTCACAAGTGTAAAACCTGGGGATACACAGCCAGCGTGTGCCCTTTCTTCATAAAAGTAAACACAGCAAAATAAAAGTGAAGAACGTTGTTGCGATAAGTTACGGGTACTCCTGTAGTAAAAAGTTCAAGCTCTTTTAGCAAACCTTGTTTTCTCAGCCCTAAACGGAGGCTGCAGTTTGTGCACTGCTTAATTCCAAAACAACTTTGGTGAAGGAAAAAAAAAAAATACCCTCCACGCTTTAAATCATGACTTGGGGTCCCAAAAAAGAAAGAGGTTTTAAGACAGTTATAAAGAAAAACAATAAACCCCACGCACTTGTTCTTCTGAAACAAAAAGCGAAGCTCTATACTTTCAGAAAGACTTTGCTTGCTTGTTTTTCAAGTGTCAAGAAGTTGGGTGTTGTGAATCTGTGTATTTTAATACTTTGAAAGCCTAAACGTACAATTTTACACCGATGTTAGCAAGTTCTCTTGTATTATTTTGCCCTTGGGATGGAAGCTACCTCCCTAACTTTAGACATTTATAATGCAAACATCATTTGGGTTTCATTAATGGTTTGATCAGGATGTAATTCATCCGCTCTTTCCAGACATCAGCCTTAGGGCAGGTAGGGATCTCGCACTCGGATGGACTGTACATCCACGCAAGAAAATTCAGAAGGGTCTATTTTTTTTTTGTGATGAGGGTAGTGAAACCCTGGAACAGATTGCCCAGAGAAGCTGTAGATTCTTCATCCCTGGAAACATTCAAGATCAAATTGGATGGACATGTTTTTTTTCCTTTCAAATTTTTCTCCCCCCATTTTTTAACTTTTCACTCTTGTAATTTTTTTTTTTTTT